>QKWP01000985.1:168769-179616 GCA_003550325.1 Gigaspora rosea
TTTTTTTTTTAATTCTATGGAACTATATAATTCAAACAAAAAAAAGTTCATCGAATTTGGCTTGGTGGTTATCAAGATACCTTCGCTCAAAGTTTAGAAAAATTTGTTTATTACTTCTATTTTAATAGATGTTTTGAGTTTTTTGAAACTTTGAGCGAAGATATCATGACAACCACCAAGTCAAATTTAATGAACTTTTTTTTTTGAATTCTAAGAATCTATAAAATTTAAAAAAAAAAGTTTATCGAATTTGCTTGGTGGTTGCCAAGATACCTTCGCTCTAAGTTTAGAAAAATTTGGTTACTACTTTTATTTTGATAGACGTTTTGAGTTTTTTTAAAACTTTGAGCAAAGTTATCTTGACAACCACCAAGTCAAATCCAATGAACTTTTTTTTTTAAATTCTATAGATCTATATAATTCTAACAAAAAAAAGTTCATTGAATTTGATTTGGTGATTGTCAAAATACCTTCGCTCAAAGTTTAGAAAAAATTGTTTATTACTTCTATTTTGATAGACGTTTTGTGTTTTTTTAAACTTTGAGCGAAGATATCTTGACAACCACCAAGTCAAATTCGATGAACATTTTTTTTTGAATTCTATGATTCTATAAAATTCAAACAAAATAAAGTTCATCGAATTTGACTTGGTGGTTGTCAAGATACTTTTGCTCAAAGTTTTAGAAAAAATTTAGTATGTTAAATCTAATTTGTATTGAACTACATAAATTAACCAATCACGTAGACTGGTGACAAATACTTAATGTCACAGGGTGTGACAAATACATTTTTCCAATTATTAATATGGCATTGAATATTGTATTATGAATAATAAAGTAATACTGTCTAGATAAAAAAACATAATCATCTGTAACTAAGGTTCGAACCAGATATAATTCAACTAAATTCTCCAAATTTACGTACAATTATTAATTACTGTAAAATTTGACAAAAATCATCTAAATTTTATTGCATTGAAAATTCATTGTTTAAAACTAACTTCTTCGCTTCTGCAAAAAACATTACTCCTGAATCAAATACATTTACAAAGCTAGTTGAGTTTATTTTTACTAATGCAATTTTATAAAAACATGTAATAAAATTAAAATTGCACTTTAAAAAAAAGTAACACTTAAATTCACCTAAAGTCCTATCCAATTCTTCGGAATTGAGATATTTAAACTTTACAAATGTAATATTGGCTATTTAAATTTTATTAATAATAATAAAAATTACAAAGTTATGTAAATTATTTATAAGCTCAATTATATTTTTAAATTTGGATAAAATTTCATGTCCTGAATAAATCGGTTAATTCTAAACTTCAAAAAATACAGTTGTAGGTTTTACTGATACAAAAGTGGAAGTGTTAACTACACACTATCAAGATTGAGACGTTGAAGATTGTAATGCAGTAAAAAGAGGATATTAGCTTCATACTATAAAAAATTTCATTAAATGTACTTAAGCTTTAGGTTCATAAGGATTGTCTTTTTCCTATCTCCAAGACAATATGGGGCGCAGGCAATAAAAACAGCATATATTTTATTTTGAGATAATTGAGTTTAATTATTTGTTTTGATTTTCGGACTGATCCGGGATTAATCAAATTTCATAATTTTGATTGGTTAAATGTAACATGTGACTATCAGGTAATATCTGATGTGTTGGCTCTATGCAGCCTCGCAGCCTCTTGTAATTTTTCTTTAACATTATCTTGATTTTTTATTATGCAAATCGACTTTCATTTTTAATTGAAAAATATCACCCACGTCAAAATTTATATAAATCTAATAAAAACTCGATTTCAAAAAATTTGTAAAAATGAGCTGTTCCTATTGCCTATATGATAAATTCCTAAAGTTTCTAAAGTAGAAGCATAACCGCAGTCTGTGAAAAGAATATGCTGACCATTCTTTGTCTTTTATACCTCTAAAGTCTAAAATTTTGTATAAATATATGAATACATAGAGAAAAAGAATAAATAATTAAACCTTAATAAACAGTATGTTTTTGTTCCAATCTGAGAGTTTACGGCATTAAGATATTCAAGATACTGAAACTATATAATTATATCATAATAATATTAATAAAATAAGCCACTTTTATGTTAAAATGTTAATAAAATTTTTACCTTGTAAACACCACACCAGAACCTATTATTAGTTATTAGCTCGCAATTGCGTAGGCAGACCTTAGTTACTAAAGAATTGTCAGTATTATTAATTATTATCAATGAGAAATCAATTGCCTTGGAATAATGTCTACAGAAATATAATATTTTGTAGATAAGGGCAGTGTCATTAATCACCTGATTATTTTTTATCAGAGGCCTACCCCCCTCCCTCTCCCTCAATATATAAATAGTCAGGTTCTTATATATAATTTCAACTTTTTTTACCCCCCTCCCCCCCTAAAAAATCACCTGATTTTTGTTACTCCCCTAATAAAATTTACAATTACAACAGGACCCAAGCTATACATAGATAACTCATACAGGTAGGTGCTATGATCAGTTGGGATAGCTTGATGCAATTGTACTGGTTTAGTTTGATCATGAACAAAAGTAAATGGTTTAATAGGCAATTCTCCAGTCAACTGGTTCAAAAATTTTTTTTTTATATATAAATTTTACTATAAGTGTGAATGCACAGCGTCTCTATCTAAAACTTTTTTTTATACTAAGTTAATCATCTTTCTAGCTTAAGAGACTTTTGTAAAGCTCATTAAAACGCATCTAATGGTGGTTAGAGCGTTAAAATCAGCTTGGTAGATACTAATATATCTTTAAAAATCCTTTCTTTTACTATGTAAATTTTTTTGCAAACAATAGTATTGTTTATAAAGAAATTTATATAGTAATAGAAAGGTATTTTAAAGATATCTTGGGATTCACCAAGCTGATTTTTGTGTTTTAATGAGCTTTACAAAAGTCTCTTAAGCCAGAAAGGTGATTAACTTAGTATAAAAAAAGTTTTAGATAGAGGCGCTGTGCATTCGCACTTATAGTAAAATTTATATATAAAAAAAAATTTTTGAACCAGTTGACTGGTGAATTGCCTATTAATATTAAAACAATAAACTAACAAGGGTTATAAGGTTTATCTTTATTAAAATAAATCAATACATTGGATTATTACAATAATACTAAATACTATCAACCATTATTAACTACTTGTCTCTTCTCCTAAGCAGAAACTAAACCCTTATATACTTAAATTCGTATGGGCTTTAATTCTTTGATTGGGAGATTTAATCAGTTATTTGGAGATTTAATTTGTTGATTGAAGATTTAATCTGTCAATTGGGGATTTAATTTGTTGATTGGAGATTTAATCTCCCATTTGGAGACTCAATCACCCATTTGGAGATTCAATCTTCTGACCAAGACACAACTATGCCAAAATAAGAAATATATAATGGAAAAATATAATACTAACTAAAATTAAAAAATTGAGCATAACATAGGTCCTTGAAATTCTGGGTTGAAATACTTTAAAGTGCATCAAAATCATAGTTGGCTTGATCAGAATTGATCAATTTTGCCCAAGATCATAAAAAATTTTACTAATAAATCATATTCATTCATTAAATAAAAAATGCCTAGCTAATGATTTTGCTATAGAATCTGCTAACAACTTGGGCTAAACGCCAATTTAGATTCAATGCATCCAACCCAGAAATTTTGGGAGAGAATCATTTTAGTAGTTGAATCATTAAATTTGGTCTAGTAGATCAAAAGTTATTTACTATTAAATATTATATTTAACTTTAATAATTGTAAAATCTGATTGGCTAATTGGGGTATTAGATGTGGGTGGATAGGAGTAGGCTTATAGTAAACAAAAATCAGCTGATTTTTGGAAGCTCTCTTATTATACATTATATTTTATATTTATTAAATATAAATTTTAATTGTCTGGTGCATAGCGGAAACTTTTAATTTCTATGCAAAGTGATACCAAAATTTTGTTTTTGATTCAATATTAATCAGATATTAATAATGTAACTTTGCAATTTCTGTCTGTCGCCATTTGCATATTTGTGCAACACAACAAATATCACGTTATTGGAAACTGATTGGCTAATATAAAAAAAAATAATTATTATTTTATGCTCCAGACTTATATCGGTTTCCGATTCCTAGTTAATATTACATACTTTATTATATATTACATTATTTTATAATATTATTTTTACATTATTACAAATATTTTAATCTCCTTTCGCACTTCGTCATATCTAATTCTATTACTATATACAAAAAACTAACCCTACACTCTTATTTTCACTCATCTTACAGTTAGCTATTATCTTTACTTTTTTGTTTTCTATCATCTTTGCTTTGGCTATTTCTTTTGTTTTGGCTATAACCTTTATTTCATTCTCTTTTTCTAAATACTTCAAAGAAATAAAAAAAAATAAAAAAACATTTTTCAAAAGTGTTAGAGTTCTTGCAAATTGCTAGAAAAATCTAGTATGTTATTGCAAAGTACCAAAAAAGTTAAAGCTAGTGTTCTTGTAAAGTGCTAGAAAAGTCGCAAAGTGTCAAAGAAGTAAAGAATAAATAAAATAAAATAAAAATTAAAAAAATAAGTAAAAAAAACAACTGAAAAAACAAAAAGTGTAAGCAAACTAATAAAAAAAAATAAATGAAGCCCCAAATCTTTATTTTTTTGAAGTAAAAGTTTGTATTTTTGCAAATTTAGAAATTGCGAAAGCTAAATTAATGTTCTTGCAAAAACCAAAAAAGTTGCGAAGTGCCACAAAAGTCTAGGTTGGTTTTCTTGTAAGAGTTCTTTTCTTGCAAATTGCCAAAATAAAATAAATTAATCAAAAAATTTAAAAAAAAAAAAAACAAAAAACAAAAAACAAAAACAAAATTATATCAACCGAAAAATAAATAAAGTCCTAACTAAACCTTTATTTCTTTAAAAAAGCGTTCTTGAAAATTTAGAAATTGCTAAAGAAATCAGTCGTGTGTTCTTGCAAAGTGCTAGAAGTTTGGATTGGCTTGTGCAAGTTTTTAAAAAGCTGTTTGTTTTTTTGCAAAGGTGTTCTTGTAAAGTGCTGAAATAAAAATAAATTAAAAAAAATTAAAAATAAATAAATAAAAAAAATTAAAAAAAAACAAAATGAAAACAAAAAAAACAAAACAAAAACAAAAAAAAACAAAAATTAAAAATAAAATGAAACAAAAAAGCAAAAAAAAAAAACATAAATCGAAGTCTAATTATAAACAAAAGCTCTAATTTGATCTTGTAGCACAAAATTTGAACATTATCAAACTATTTTAAACTATTTCAAAAAATTAGTCTAATGCATGATCCAGGTTACAGATCTACTGATCCAGCTTGGTTTTCTAGTTTTAAAATATTTTGAAGGGGTTCAAAATATTTCGTAATATATTTCGAAATATTTCGAAAATATTTCAAAATATTTTAAAATATATTACAAAATATTTTGCTTATATTATGGTTTGTAAGTCAAAAATATTATTCCTAATAGATCAGCAATACCATTTCTGATAGATCTGTAATACTGTTCTTGATAAAAAAAAATTAATATTCTTACTTCGATTTTGTCACTTAAATATTTTAATTTTTAAAAACTTGAATTAATATTATCTCAACAAGCTCTTAACCAAATTTGATAAAATTTTTTTTATTTAAAATCTATGGATTCTTAGAATTAAAATAAAAAAATTTTCATCAAATTTGGTCAAGAACTCATAGAGATATCTTTGATAAAAGTTCCTGTAAACAATTACGATATATATGTTTTTAGAAATAAAAAACTTTTAGTAAAGATATCTCTGTAAGTTCTTGACCAAATTCAATAAAAATTTTTTTATTTAATTGTACAGATTTGTACAATTAAAATAAAAAACTTTCATTGAATTTGGTCAAGAACTCGCTGAGATATCTTCAATACAAGTTTTTAAAAACACTTTTGGTACCTCTTTTTTGTGATCATGTTTTTGGAAATAAAAAAAAACTTTCATCAAAGATATTTCTACTTGACCAAATTCAATGAAATTTTTTTTATTTAAAATCTATGAATTCTTAGAATTAAAATAAAAAAATTTTTATCAAATTTGGTCAAGAACTTATAGAGTTATCTTCGATGAAGTTCCTGTAAACAATTTTGGCATAGTTTTTTTGTTATATATATTTTTAGAAGTAAAAAACTTTCAGTAAAGATATCTCTGTGATTTTTTGACCAAATTCAATAAAAATTTTTTTATTTTAATTGTACAGATCTGTAAAATTAAAATAAAAAAATTTTTATTGAATTTGGTCAAGAACTCACAAAGATATCTTTACTGTAAGTGTTTTATTTTTAAAAACGTATATAACAAGAAAGCTGCACCAAATTGTTTACAGGAATTTTATCAAAGATATTTTTATGAGTTCTTGACCAAATTTCATAAAAATTTTTTATTTTAATTCTAAGAATCCAAGAATTTAATAAAAAAATTTTTATCAAATTTGGTAAAAGTTTTTTTTATTTCCAAAAACGTGATCACAAAAAAGCTGTACCAAAATTGTTTACAAAAACTAGTATCGAAGATATCTCAGCGAGTTTTTGACCAAATTTAATGAAAGTTTTTTATTTTAATTGTACAAATCTGTACAATTAAAATAAAAAAAATTCATTAAATTGGTCAAGAACTCACAGAGATATCTTTACTAAAAGTTAAAAATGTATGTAACAAAAAAGCTGCGGCATAATTGTTTGAACTTTCATCAAAAATATCTTTACGAGTTCTTGACCAAATTTGATAAGTTTAATTCTATGAATCCATAGATTTTAAATAAAAAATTTTCATCAAATTTGGCCAAGAGCTTGTAGAAATAATATTAATTCAAGTTGAGGTAAGAATAGCATTTCTTTTAGGTCTATCAGGAACAGCATTGCAGATCTATCAAGAATAGTATTGCAGATCTGTCAGGAATAGTATTTTTCCATTTGTAAGACCTTACGTAAGATTATACTATTATAAATTTGCTGATATAGGATAAGAATAAGGTTTGGATTTAAGTAAAACATAGTTTATACCAAAATTAGGAACACAGAAAATTTTGGAACCAAATTTTTTCAAATTTTTTCAAATTTTAGTACCTTACCCAAAGATTTCCAGATTTTTGCAGTTAATCCAAAATTTTTCAAATTTTTGGCAATTTTCTATAATACACATAATTTGACCAATAAAAATAAATCTTGGCACATGTTGTTTTGGCCAATAGAAATATGTATATAGTATTATAAATTATTCAATTTAGATGGCTTGTTTGTTGAATACATGTTAGGGTAATTAATGTTTTTTAAATACACATACTAAAAAAAGGTCCTAGTAAAAAAGTATCCGCTTATAGCCATGCACAGGAATTTTCAGAGCACTTTATATTTGATTCTGGCAAATTTATGTGCCATTTTTGCAACCATAGTGTCAATTATGAAAATAAGGCTTCCGTTATCTTATATATAAACAGTAAAACCCACCAAAAGAAGTGTAAATCTTAACTAAAATCTTTAAATAATACTCGACAATGGTACTTTCTATCATTTCTATCAGAAGCTGACAAAAAAAACAATGTTATCTGTGATTTTGTTAAGACTTGGGTTGAAGCTGATATACTGCTAGAGAAAATCAACAAAGTTAAAAAGTTTTTAAATATATACTGTAAGGAGGGTAGTCTATACCTATGCCTGATACTTTACATCATTCAAAATTTTTGAAAAACATTTAGAAAGCCTGCAGCACATGTTTAGTGAAAAGCCAGTGGCAATTATAGTTGATGAAACAACAAATACTAAAGGTTGAAGTATAGCATTATAAGATAACAAAACTTATATCAATTGATTTTTTACACTCTGTAAACTATTCAATGATTGGTGAACTTATCTTATGGCTTTTAGTAGAATGGAATATCTTTTTTACTCTTTCAAAAACAATTAATTCTGACTTGGCATCCTATATGGAAAAATGTTTAAAGATATTTTAAGTCCTATAATACTACAGTTAAAACACAACATATGCTTGGCCTATATGGAGTGTTCCAAATTAAAAGGGCCCATTTTTACATATAGTTTATTTTAAGATAATTGAGTTTAATCATTTGTTTTGATTTTTGGACTGATCCGGGATTAATCAAATATCACAATTTTGATTGGTTAAAGGTAACAGATGACTATCGGGTAATCTTGTGAATGTGTTTGCCCTGCGCAATCTTGTGTAATTTTCTTTTACATTATCTTGATTTTTTATTATGCAAATTAACTTTTTTTTATAATTGAAAAATGTCAATCAAATCAAAATTTATATGAATCTAATAAAAACTCATTTTTCAAAAAATTGTACTTGGAACACCTATATAATAAATTTAATTGGGTAAATAATTATTATTATTGTTATTATTATTTTAAAGTTTAAAATATACAAGTTAATTTTATGCTATTTTTAGTGAATCATGGATACCATTTTGACAGCATTAAAACTTTAATTGCACATATCAAAAAAATATTTATACATTCCAAAGCTCATCGATCTTGATATATGAATTATCTGGCATAAAATGAATTAAGTCAACAATCGAAGCCTCTTTTAAAATTTTTGCAATTACCTGTTGCAACTCGCTAGAGTATATGGTTCCAAGTTGCGTTCTTTGTTTGTAATTAGGTTGAGTTCATTCAAGGGTTTATAAAGAAGAACAAAAGGCTAAATCATCCGAAACTGTTAAAAAAATTAATAATATTTTTAACAACTTTGATAAAAGTGAACGAATACGAATTTATTTAATATTTATTTGCCACTATGCAGAAAGGTTTATTTTGGATCTTAATTTCTTTTAACAAGAAAATAATACTGTAATTCTGTTTGTGAAAAATTGAATTAATCAACTTGAGATTTTATTAGTGATAGTGAGTTTAATACAGATTTTGGAAATGAAGTGAATTTATATATCACAAATCTTGGATTAGAACTATATCTTTTTGATAACATTTTTCAAGCAGCTTTTGTTGCAGCACACAAAAAGTTTAAAGATTATTTTTTACATCATCCATTATGTCCTCTTTTTATTGCAATACAAATATTTGAGTCCCATTTTATTAAATTAGCAATGAATAATTACAATATTCATTGTTATTTAGCTCAAATTTCTGAATTGAATAACTCATCAGATGCTTTATTACAAGAATGGGTTTTTATTGTAATTTAGATTTACTTTAATCGAATTTAGTAATTTAGATGAATTTTGGAAAAAAATGGCTTATTCTCTTCCAATTTTAAGTAATATTACTTTATATTTGCTACCTATTTCTTCTTGTGCTGTTGAGAAAAGTTTTTCTGTTTATAATAATGTTTTAGAAAATAATAGACAAAATTTAAGTGAAAATTTGTTAAAAATATTAAATATATTGTATTTTAATCAATGTAAATAGCAAATTTTAATAAAAATTTTGATTTTTTTGAATTTAAATATTAAAAAAATTTTTATCCAATTTATCCAAATATTTGCCATTATCCAAATAAAGATTTGCAATTTCATATTCAAAATTTTTTGTGCTCCTAACCAAAATCTTGCAAGAAATTTTTTTGTTAAAAGCCAAAAGGTGGTTTCATAATTAAAATTTCGAGAAATAACAATATTCTGTATGTATATACTAGTATACAAATAGTAATTCTCTTTGAAATATAGATTATATATACCAATATAAAAGTATTAACAAAAAATTACCATAATGTAAAGTATAAGCTTATATAGATTGTTTATGTCCTATTACTATGAATAGCCAAATAAAAGATTCTTCTAGATAGTAAACCCACTATGTACTATACCCGAGTGCAGATCATAGAAACTTCTTTAATTAAATATGGTTTTTTAAAAATCTAAATTGTATATTATAAGGGTATGGCGACATAGTATAGTTGGATTGTTGTTACCCCTCAAGTAGTTGTAACAAAAGGTACAGAGTTCAAATCCCACTAGAGACGATTTTGAAAAATTTACCTGCGTTATGGTAACCTGGACTTTGAGCTCAGATGTACAAATCTGTTTTCTAGATTATACCAACTCGTATTGGAAGCTACGGCATTGTGTTACGCACAAAACTGGGGCGCATAGATCCTGGAGAGCGCAGACGCTGTGTTATGCACAGAACTATAGGACAACAAGAAACCATACTTGGCAAGACCCGAGTAAAAAGGTAGCTGACTTTTGACGGTGCCCAAACAGGAATTTGACGGGGACTAACCGGTTCGGACTAACCGGAAGTGGGCTTACGATTAAAGGGTTTATGGCAGACCCTACCAACTGGACCGCCGGAGGTCGTACCGGAGGAAAAGGACATGTGTTGTGAAATCATGTACCAGGGGTTGGGAGCCCATGGGTTCGCTAGGGCAGACCAACCCTTCCGGATCTTCGGATTGGAAGTAAGAAAGTAACCGGGGGAAGGAAAGTTCCGGGAAATATCAGAAAATTTTATATATAGATATTGATCGATATATAGCACTTAATCGTTTTATATCGATTATATTATCATTATATATCGATTAAAATATCGTTATATATCGATTAATTGGATAAAAATTGATATATATCTATAATCGATATATATCATAATATCGTTATATATCGATTAATTGGATAAAAATCGATATATATCTATAATCGATATATATCATTTTTTTATATTAAATCGTTATATATCTATAAATCGATTATAATCATAATTATTTTGAAACGATATATATCTATAAATCGATTATAATCATAATTATTTGAAACGATATATGACGATTAGCAGATCTTTAACGATTGCATATTGTTTTGACTGCGTCA
>QKWP01000986.1:0-17872 GCA_003550325.1 Gigaspora rosea
CTGATATTTAATCATTTCATCCTTTGTAATAGCAGATGCATGATAATTTAGACAACTTTTAATTTCAACACGTTGAATTTTTTGCATTTCTGGTGTAATAAACTGGCTCAAAGCCTTATCAAGTTCAGGAAACAAGGTTTGCGGCAATGTAGTGGTGGAAGATGTTAATGGAATTTGTGTTTTCCAATAAGCATATTTTGCTTTTTTACTCTCTTCTTCTATACTTGCTTCCAAAACTTCAGCAAGTTCGAGAAGACCAATATTAGAGTTTAAAATTAATCTTTTAACTTGAGCATTGTAACTCTCAACACGAGAGGTTGTTTGTATGCCAGCAGTGAAGACCTTTGCTGTGTATGCACGTGCCCATGCTCTTTTTGAAGAATATAATGTTTGCAAATACTTTACTACCCTAGGCTCATTATATTTTTCAACTAATTGCGACCATCTTTGCTCAAAAATTTCAGGAACAAGCGAATTTCTGGCTATATAAAAATTTTTAACAAACTCCTGATACTGATGACCCAACTTAGCTTCAAGGTTTCGAGGAAGATTTTGCGAAATATGAAAAATGCAATGCATAGCATATGATTGTTTATATTCTTCAGATATTGCAAGGTCCAATGCTGGATCGGCATCGGTCATAATAACAATGGGCACACAACCACTTGTAGCTTGTTTTGTCTGACGCAAAACCCATCGATATGAATCTGCAGATTCATCATTCAGAAGTGCACATCCAACTAGTCGAGAAGACCCATGATTATCGACACATAAAAAAAGTGAGAGGGCCAAGTCATATCTGTTTGTTTTTGCAGTATTATCGTTTAATATAATTTCACTAAACTCTATCCAAAGGATAATCTGATCGGGAGACATCCAAAATAGTTTTTGAAGGCTATGTGATTCTCGGTCCCACTCAACTGCAATATACCATCGAGGGTCTTCATTTTTTTTTTACTAATTCTTCATACAATGATGAAGCATCATTTGATATCTCCTTTCGTTTCTCACTATAATATTTTGCCGTTGCTTTATGAATTTCTGAAAGATAGAATTCATGATCAGGAAATTCCTTCTGTAAAGCTCTTTGAATTTGTAACGGCTTTAGTTTAACGGCATTTACATAAAATTCTATTCGCTCATACATTTCTTGAGTAAGTTCACTATCACTAAAAAATTTTGTTCTAAAAGGAGACAGGCTATGGTTATGATTATTATCTAAAGTGGTAAGATAGACATTTACATTAGGATTGTTCTTCTGTGGTTGTGATAAATTTACATGCCACGGACATTTGATATATTTTGTACTTGTTTCTTTAGTTAATTGTGTGTTTCTAGGTTTATATTAACCGCTGTGCTCACATAACATTGTTCTTTTTCGTATAGCCCCATTAGAAGTTTTCTCAACGCGCCCTTTTCTTAGTTTAAACCCTTCATGTTGAGAATATAGGGTTAACGTATCAAACGCTTCTTCCCAATCTTGAAATGTCATTCCTTCAAATAGTTTTTTTTTAGAACAGCCCAATCCGATATCCTCATTTTCTTGAACAGCAATTACAGAATCGCACATTATCGGCTCACCAGACTCAAGATCGTATGTATTCTCATTATGCATCATCTATTTTTGGATTAAGATTATAGCAAAAAATATGTAAGTATAGAGAGTAAATTACAACAGCTATCGTTACATACTATTTAAACTAAAAGTTCCAAATATTACCTTCTTTGCTTATGTAATTTGCTTTAAAACCCACGTTGCTTTGTAACTATACTTGCTAGATAGTTTTTCGTCACTGCTCTTTTGTTACTGATTTTTGTTGCTGATTTTTGTTGCTGTATTACTTTATTGCAAAAAGGAACTTTATTTTTGTTGCTAGGTTCGTAGAGAAACAGATTATTTCATTGCCAGGATTGTCTAAATTTACTTAAGCGATGTTATAAAGAATGTTGTAATGTATTTATTAATGTTTTTTTTGTTAAAGCCGAATTGATTTATTGAAATTTAAAGATTCTCTATTATACCTTTTATTCGTTTGTAATCGCTACAAGGTTTGTTTACTAAATAAGAAAGTGCTAAGATAAACGTAAAAAGGTAAAAAGTATGAAAAAATACCAGTTTTGAAATGGGGTCGTTTTACTAAATAAAAGCAAGATATAAAGATAAGGATCAAAAAAAAAAATATAAAGAATGAATTTGTTGGGGCACAAGATTTACGTGATACCTGTAAATAGTCGTTAGATCATGAGATTCTGCTGCGCGTGCTGCAAACTGAGATTCGGCGATCATCCGAGGGGATGCATAATCATGCAGGTGCACGAAAAACCATTTTCCCATAAATAAATTTACTACTTTTTGTATTCTTCAAAATTCTAATTTCTTTGTCTTATATTTTCATAATAATTTTGAATAATCAAAAAAAAAAAAAGAGAGAGTTAAGTTTATATATGAGAGAATACATTTTTTAGTGTAAAATTTAATGCTTAGTTATTGATATTTATTATTGCATCACATGAGTATTTACGAGTATTTAGAGTAATTACAAAATAAACGAACATTTTAGTTTAAATTTTTGTGCAGTTACACCTTCTAAACGCAAGTCCTCCAGGCAGATACTTTTTATATGCATCAAATAACTCAGTTCCTTATTGAAACCTATACTCTCAAATTCGTAATATTTTATTGCCTCAGACAGAATTGATAGGATGTACAATTACTACATTTTTGCATAACTTATGTAATTTTGCGGTAAGTTTCGGTAAATTAGTTTCAAGTAATTTATACGATTTTGAACGCATGATAAATAGTCCTGAGAACTTATTTTCGGTGATTGAGACTATAACTCAGATCATAACTCAGATCATAGATTTAAATAGCCATCTAAAATCATTTAGCGTACACCTAACAGCTAACGTTATTAAGAATAAATAAAATATTTTTAGCTTTAAGAATATTTAATGGACTATAACCAGGATTTATTAAAGGTACACCAGAGTTGGCAAATGAGTGTATGGGTGCCATTACTTTAAAGTGATCAGAAATGTCTGATATTGAGTAGATGGTATCACACGATAAGAATTTCAATCAGTAGGCACTATAATTCCATTATCGAAACTAAAAATTAATAATACTTTTTTCATAACAGATTTCAAACAAATTTAGACACCATATCAAATTGGAACAATTTAATTTAATTTAGTATTTACTATAATAATTTTATGTACTTTAATATTTGATGTTTAAAATAAAAGTCGATCAACAACTATAATTATATTATTAAAATTGATGGTTTTTTAAATAATACGATAATTTTTAAAAACAAATTTATTTAAAAATGTATTAACGCAATTAGTATATTCGCAAAATATGACTTTTCTTAAAAAGCTGCAAAGAAACTTGATCATAGTCATTGTCGTTTAATCATTAGTTTTTAAACGCAATTTTCCAGATCATGATTTGAATTACAGATCTCAAACCATATTTGGTACAAAATATTTCAATGCAAAAAAAAAAAAATGTTGATTACAAGTTTTTTTATTTCAAGAACAAATCATTAAAATACAAATAATAAATATATATAAATATTAAATTATATGAATCTACATTGGATTTGTATAATTTAAATATATTTTAAATAAAGTTTTTTAAAATCTCGATAAGAACTCTGCATAACTCTACATAAAAACCACATAGTGATGTTTATGGATCATTTCCACGGATTTTTTGTAATGTACAAATGCCTTTTCTTCATCTCTTCAATTCCAACTCCGTAATGATAACAACATCCAATCATGTATGTGTTCATCCTTTTTAACTCCAACTCCATTACTGCATTATGATAACAACATCCGACATTATATGTTCCATCAGCGCTTCCCATCTCTGACGATTTTTGATAATAGATGAATGCCTTATGTTCATTCTTTTCAATTCCAATGCCACTTATATAACAGCTATCAAAATTGCAAATTCCAACTTCGTCACAAATCTCAGCAGATTTTTGAAAATAGATGAGTGCCTTATATTCATCCTTTTCAACTCCATTTCCTTCGACATAACAATATCAATCACCGTATGTACCACTAGCATCACCCATCTCTGCAGATTTTTGATAATAAATGAATGCCTTATTTTCATCCTTTTCAATCCATTTACCAAGACGATAATAATTTGCAAGAATTATTTTGTGTCATAAATTATTTTGATTTCCTAAGCACCACTTAATTATATTATTTGGATTTTGCTTCCTTTTTGCTAAAAATTCATCTAATATGTTAAAATAATAGTTCTGAATGTTTGCCTTTTAATCTTTCATCATAATATATTATATAATTCTTTAACAATTTCTCCTATAATATTCCGTGTATTATAATCTTTTAAATATAATTGGTTAAAATTATCGATTTGTTTTTTCATTCGGTTTTACAATTAATCTATTTGACATTTTAAACCTAATAGATACGATTTAAATAAGGAACCCAAAAATCTGATTTAACCAATTTAAATCAAATGCAAAGTGTACGTACGTACTTACATAACTTATACCTTTATTTAGCGTACAATGCATGTAGGCTGAATACAGTGCAAAACTGCACGGGCCGGTATAATTTAGGATATATTGTATAACCAAAGGTAAATAAATAAAAAAATTGTATTGGTAAATCGTGATATACAACCATTTTTTTAAATTTTTTTTTTACTGACTGAACCAAATGGAAAACGAGGAAATAACACAAATTACTAATGCTTTTGATCAATTAAATTTCGATAGCGGTCAAAAATTGGAGGATACAACCGATCCAAACAGAAATTATTTGCTTGGATATTGTTACGAATATGGAATTGGAATTAAAAAGGATGAAAAAAAAGCATTCACATATTACCAAAAATCAGCAAACATGAATAATTCTAACGGAATGTATCAAGTTGGTTATTGTTATTATTTAGGAATTGGAGTCGAAATCGATAAGTATAAAGCGTTTGCATATTATCTGAAATCCGCAGAGGCAGGTAATTTCACGGGAATTAGAAAAACTGCCACTTGTTATTATTATGGAATTGGCGTGGAAAAAAATAGTGATAAATTCAAAGACTGGCTAAAAAAGTAATAAATTTATATTTCTTATTACAATGTTAGTAGTTTATTTAAAGTAAGATTTCTTACACAATTTTAATTATCAGGGAGTAAGCATAAAGAGCATTTTTTTAATCCATTTATCAGCAATTTAAGCTCATAAATTCGTATTTATTGTTTGTGTTATTTTAGCCCGTAAGTATAAAGAACATTTAATAATTTTACTAAATAAATACTCATTTATCATTACGTACAATTCATTTCATCCGCATTAATTTAGTTAGTGAGTATAAAGAGCATTTAATAATTTTACGAAATAAAAACTGCAAAACAAGTTCACAAAACAAGTTCATAAATACTTATTTACCATTACGTACAATTCATTTCATTCAGCGAGTGAGTATAAAGAACGTTTAATAATTTTACGAAATAAAAATTTTAAAAAAAGTTCACAAAACAAGTTTATAAATACTTATTTACCATTACGTACAATTCATTTCATTCAGCGAGTGAGTATAAAGAACATTTAATAATGCTATGGCAAAACAAGTTCGCAGAACAAGTTCATAAATACTTATTTACCATTACGTACAATTTATTTCATTCGCATTAATTTAGTTAGTGAGTATAAAGAACATTTAGTAATTTTACGAAACAAAAACTGCAAAACAAGTTCATAAATACTTATTTACCATTTCGTACAATTCATTTCATTCAGCGAGTGAGTACAAAGAACATTTAATAACTTTACGAAACAAAAACTGCAAGACAAGTTCACAAAACAAGTTCATAAATACTTAATTATTATTACGCACAATTCATTCATTCGCATTAATTTAGTGGGTGAGTATAAAGAACATTTAATAATTTACGAAATAAAAACTGCAAAACAAGCTCACAAAATAAGTTCACAAAACAAGTTCATAAATACTTTACGTACAATTCATTTCATTCAGCGAGTGAGTATAAAGAACATTTAATGATTTTACGAAACAAAAACTGCAAAACAAGTTCACAAAACAAGTTCATAAATATTTATTTACTATTGCATACAATTCATTTCATTCGCATTAATTTAGTCGGTGAGTATAAAGAACATTTAATAATTTTACGAAATAAAAACAGCAAAACAAGTTCACAAAACAAGTTCATACCATTACGTACAATTCATTTCATTCGCATTAATTTAGTTTGTGAGTATAAAGAACATTTAATAATTTTACGAAATAAAAACTGCAAAATAAGTTCACAAAACAAGTTCATAAATACTTATTTATCATTACGTACAATTCATTTCATTCGCATTAATTTAGTCGGTGAGTATAAAGAACATTAATAATTTTACGAAATAAAAACAGCAAAACAAGTTCACAAAACAAGTTCATAAATACTTATTTACCATTACGTACAATTCATTTCATTCGCATTAATTTAGTCGGTGAGTATAAAGAACATTTAATAATTTTACTACATAAAAATAGCAAAACAAGTTCACAAAACAAGTTCATAAATATTTATTTACCATTACGTACAATTCATTTCATTCGCATTAATTTAGTCGGTAATATAAAGAACATTTAATAATTTTACGAAATAAAAACTGCAAAACAAGTTCACAAAACAAGTTCATAAACATTTATTTACCATTATGTACAATTTATTTCATTCGCATTAATCATTTCATTCACATTAATTTAGTCGGTAAATATAAAACTCATTTACATTCGAACTAAAATTTAAAACCGCAGATGCGAAATATAAAACATTGTATATTATATAGAGATTCTGAATATGGAAAATGCGCACATTGTAATGAAGATAACACTCAACCCGCATGGTGTCAATCATGCGATCCTGACATAGCAACAAGGTGGACAAGTAGAAATAAGCATATTGACGACTGTATGAAAGCGTCCCAACTTAGAGCCTGGAAATACGAAAATGTGATTGAATGGATTCCATTTGATAGATTGTCTGATGTTAAAGAAATCGGTAAAGGGGGATTTGGCTCTGTATATTCAGCAACCTGGTTGGATGGCATACGAAAAATTGATAAAATTAATTACGACAATGATTATGGATATATCTACAAAAGAGCGCGTGAACCATCTAGCACCGTTGCACTCAAGACGTTGACTGGTTCTATGGAAAACAATAATGATTTTCTAAAAGAAGTAAGTTAATTTATTGTTTTAATAATTTATCTAATAGCTAGTTGTTTGAACTAAATTCTTGTTTGAACCATAAATTTAAAAGTCTTATGAAATGTACACTAAATTATAATGATATGCTTGCAATATATGGAATAACTCAAAATACACAAACAAATGAATACTTAATAGTATTTCAGTATGCTAATGATGGGAGTCTTTATAAATACTTAAGAAAAAATTTTAGCGCACTTACATGGGAAACTAAATTGCAAATACTTAAAGATATTTCAGATAAGTTAGATAATATTCACAGTTGTGCATACATTCATGCTGACTTTCATAGTGGCAACATTTTACAAGATCAACGATCTTATATTGCAGATTTAGGATTATCAAAAAAGAATGATGAAAATGATTCAGAAGATAATATTTATGGGGTTATGCCTTATGTTGCTCCAGAAGTTTTATTAGGTCATAAGTTTACAAAAGCTGCTGATATTTATGGTCTTGGAGTTATTATGTCAGAGATATCAACTGGACAAAGACCTCTTGATGTCATGAGTTTGATACCAAACTTGCAGTCAAGATTTGTAAAGGATTACGACCAGAGTTTGCATCTGGAACTCCTAAATGCTACATTGAATTAGCTAATGAATGCATGAATTCTGATCCACAAGAACGACCTAGTGCTTATGATATTTATTCCGAAATAAGAGATTGGCTTGGTAATTTTGAAATTAAAAAGCAATTCTTAGAAGCAGATAAAGTTATTAAATCATTACCAATATCAAAGCATTCTGATGAAATGTATACTAGCAAAATCATCAGTACCAAACTAATTGCAAAAGCAATTAAAGGTATCTATTTTTATCTTATATGCTAAAATTATGTTATATTTTATTTAAAAATAAAATTTTTTATTTGATTCATTTCAAGCTCAAGCTGATTCTACTCAAATAAATCTTGATATAACTAAACTTTGAAAATTCTGTATGTATACAACTAATAAATCTATATTTTTACTTTATAATTTATAAATTGTAACAATTAAATTTGTATCTTAAAAATTAAAATTAATTTGAAAGGTATTGTAAATGCCTATTAGATTAAATAGTTAGATAATTTGATAAATATTTTAGAAGAGTTATTTTGTAATCTTTTTATAATTATTTTATTAAATTATTATTATAACAAATAATTCTTAAATAGTTTATTATATTTTGCACAGTGCTATGTGGTACCCATGTGACTAGTGATTGAGTACACACATAGTGATCAAATGTATTGATCAAATGTTTTGATATAATTAAAGTAAGTGATTATGATTGTATGATAGGGTGTCCAGAATTATGCAATGTGATTGCGTAAATTATGCAATTTCACTAAGGTCAATTATGCAATGGATGCGATTATGCAGTTTCTTAATTAGATCTTTTCAATAATGCCAACTTTTTGGAATATTTCAAACTTTTTTGCAGAAGTTTTTAGAATTCACACTTTATAAAACACATTTTTCTGCCATCAAATTTCACTCACGTGCTTTATGCCTTTTTTCTTAATTATGCGAAGCATATGTGATGTGAAAAAATGGTCATAATATCAATCACATAATCCTGGACACCCTATTGTATAAGTAATAAGTAAAGTATAATGCAAGTATAATAAATAAAGCATTAATTATAAGAGGAAAGTGTGACAAATTAGTTGACTAATATGATTTTATCAATTAATTTTTATGCCATTTAATAATAATTTTATTTTATATTAAAACTTAAAAAAAAAGCCAAAAATTTATATATTAAATAAAAATTTCTTATTTAATAAACTATAATTTAAAGAGATTTTCTATTTGTACATGAAATATATATACACAGATAATGTAAAAACTACCTGATATTTTAAAATTTTGATTATGAAACCACCATTTGGTTTTTAAAAAATAATTCTTTGAGAAATTTTGGTATAAATAATCTCACTACAATGCAAAACCCATCCTTACTCTAATTATAAGTAAAAGTATATTTTTTGTTTATAACTACTGTTTTATTAATATGTTACTAAAATTTGTAAATCAATATATTATACCTGTGCATAAACACTACATATAAATTAATAAATTTTCTAATTTAAAACTCTTTTTAAAAATTAAAATTTATAGATTTATCTTAATAAAAACATTTAAAGCCTATAATAATAATTATTATTATCCAGTAAAAATTAAAGACTTTATTATATAATTTATTTGTATCAGGTATGGTTTACTACTATTTATTTTCAAAAATTATATATCACGCCTGTGATATTCAATACCAGTAATATGAAAATTTGTGTAATATGTAAATCAAAATAATTTTTATAAAAAAAAAATAAAATTTAGATTAATATTAGAGTTAGGGTTACTGTAGATTTCTGAAAATAAGCTACTTTGAAAATAAGCTATCCCCATTTTTGAACAAAAAGCTTAAAATTATCTATAACCTGAAAATAAACTACCTCACTTTTTTGAACCAAAATTAATAGTAAAAGTTTTGTTTTGAAAATAAACTACTCCCAATACTAACACTACTTTAATTAGTGAATAAACAAATTTTTCTAGCAATGTTTATGTATATCAGGAAAAAGTAGTACTGGCATTATACAAAGTGGCTCTTATTTCCTACTTGGGAATAACCAAAATTATTCCTACCATTGTATATATGCATATTACAAAAATAGTTAACTCGTATATGCTTAATAGTCAATATCTTTTTACTCACACAATTCTGAGATAGTCATAAATTGATTAAAATAAACAAATTTGTATTTATATAATAAATAAAAAATAAAAAAACTAAAGTAAAATAAGATGTACTCTGATATTTAAATAAAAAATAATTTAAAATTAATTTAAATAAAATAAATAGAGAATTTCTATTTGTACACAGTGTGTTTAAACACAGTTACACAAAATATAATAGAAAAATGCAAGCTGCAGATTAATTTTTGTACAACAAAAACAAAGCAAAATATTAAAATTTAATTAGATCTGTAAATTTTGCTTATGACTATATTTTAATGACTAAGAAAAAAATTCCTTGCAAATTTTAGTATAAAATAAGCTCTAACCCATTTCAGACCTTTACTCTAACCCTAATATAAAACAAATTTAATTTTATTTTTATTAAAAATTGGTTTAATTTATATGTTATACAAATAATTGTGTATAAACATGCTAGTTATTTTTAAATAAATAAATAGATAAATAAATAAAAATAAATTAAAACTAAAAAAAGAACTGTATTTAAAAAATATTTTTTAAAATATTTTGAAAAATATTAGTCCTAAAATATTTTAATATTATTTTTGAAATATTTTGAAAATATTTCAAAATTTTGATTTTTTGTAAAATATTTTACTTATTTTGTAGTTCGCAAAATCTTTTAAAAGAATTTGCAATTATAAATTTACTAATATGGGTTATAGCAGAAGGTAATATTTTTTGGATGTTACTAATTTACTATCTTGCAACTTATATAGAAGTTATCAAAATTTTAGATCAAAATACTTCAAAGTGCATTGAAATTATAGTACCATATTTACACAAAATAACGCACATGGGTGTTATTTCGAAAATTGTATTTCCTTAAAATAGTATAGTTGGTTTCAAAATAATGCCTATATGCATTTTGAAATAACAGACACTCTATATGGCTAATTAATAATCTGTTGAAATGACAGACTCAGATAACAAGTAGAAACAAAAATTTTTTAGCCAAAAAATCTGACTTAGATCATATAGGCTGTATATAAAATTAAGAAATACTAGTTTATTATGTATAGCACATATATAAGACCTTTACCCCAAAATAACTCTTATGTGCATACTCAAAATAATGAACATAGTCTTGAAATAACACACAGGTGTGCATCATTTCATGTAAATATAGTAGCAAAATTAGAATTGGCCAATTTTGCCCAAAATTATTAAAATTTTACTAAAAAAATTATATCTATTCATTAAGTAAAAACTATAAAACCTACTAACAACTAGAGCTAAATACTAATCTAGAACTTATATATCTAACTCCGAAATTTGGTTATGACCTTTAAAAAATAAATAATTTCTAGAAACTAGAATTATATGACAATTACTTGATAACTATTTATTTTTAAAATATTCATTAAGTCAAATTCTATTAATAATTATATTCAAAGTACTAATTTTATATATAATTCAAGCTTTAAATAATTAAGCCTTCTATTTAAATAAATAATTTTCATACTATTTTTTTTAAAAATAAGCTATTTTTTTTGACCAAAAAGTCATACAAAAAACATAGAACAGCTGATTTTTGAATTTTGATTTTTTTGAAAAATTAAAAAACTTAATATTCAAATTATACCAAATTTTTACTTTAGATATATTTGATATTATAAACAACCTACTTATAACACTTTTGAGGTTTAATCTAGCAAAATCTAGACTTTTATAAATTATATAGCAACTGCTAGAGATTTTTATAAGATTTTTTAAAAAATTAAAATAGCTTATTTTTTGGATATAGCTTATTTTAAAACTATACATTATTTACTATTATAGCTGATACTAATTCTCATATAACAATTCAGTACCAGAAATTGTAAATTAAAACAAATATTGCTTTTGTCAAAAATTGCTTTATTTGCAAGAATTTGTATAAGAAACCAGTTTTTGTGTACTAATAAAAGTTTTTTTAAGTGATTTGTAAACTTACTTTTTAATATCTAACTATATTGTAGATACTAACTCTGACTTAAACAAAAATAAAGTTATAATTACATTTGGTTTGATTGGCAATTTTTGGTATATTTTTTTCAAAATTACTTTTAAAATTTTACTATTATGTAATAATATTTACAATACAATAAAATTTTTGAACTTAAGTAATTTAAGGTTAAGCCCTATACTAAAGTTACTATATGTGTCTGAAATTAAGCACCAAAAAATTACATAAAAATCGTAAAGTAACTTATTTTCGAAATATTGAGTTTTTTAATCAAATTAAAAAACGTACTAATAAAAAGTTGTCCAAATATCACCAAATTTTTACTATACCGTATTTGTGCATAATAGCGGGCTGGGCGTTAATTCAGATTTTGAGTTTTTAAAAAATTGAGCTTTTTTGCTCAAAATAGTGCCCATATGCGTCCTGAAATAACATATACCCACCTTATATAACATAGTGCTCAAAGCAGATTCATATCATTTTACCAACAATCACTTCAAATCCGGAAAAGTTCACTTCGTAGGCAGTTTATTTTATCGACAGCTTATTTCACAAGTTTTTTTTTATAATTGCTTTACCTCTTAACTCTAATTTTAAACCCAACTCTAACAATATTGATTGGAATTACATGTCGGTAAAATGGGCTGTCAGAAATATACTATCTACTAAACTATGAGAGTATATATATTTTGCCAATTTAACTCTAATAGTTACTAAAAAATAAGTTTATTATTTATTCAAATAGAGGTCTCTTCAATATTACACTAGCTTATTTCCTTTATTTTTTTTAAGTAAAATCGTGGAAAACATTTCTAATATTGTATTCTATAGTTTGTCTTTATTGATGTTGAATTTATTTGTTTATATACATTTAAATTTAATAGATGACACGTTAACGGCACTTTAACATGTTGTTTAACATGCTACGTGACTGTACAACAAGCCCAGCACATTGAATTGCTATTGAGAATGTTTATAATTTGTGCCCTTTAACATATATACGTGCTAACACATTAATGTGTTATGAAGATTTTACAAAAAGAGATAACTAAATGCCAATTATCAAGTTTACCAGACTTTGACTAACATTTAATGAATTATAAAAAAAATAGAAATAAAAATTATTGTCGCAGCTGATGCTGAAATTTTGATCTACTTTGATATGAAATTTTAAAATTTTTTTGTAGTGATTTTTTTGTTTTTGTCTTATAAGGTTAGAGTAAGGTTTGGGAGTAGATTTGATATTTAAAGAGTATTTGTGAATTTCAGCAGGGCTTATAGTTTCAAATCAAGATCCCAAATTTCAGCATCAGCTGTTTTCAGCATTAGCTACGACAATTATCTATACTAAATAAAGAGAAGATCTATTTACAATTGGGGGTAAACTAATCGAAAATTTGAATTTATATTATGAAATGAACTTATCTGTAAATTACTGTAAAATAAGCTTACGGGTTAAGTAAGTTCGATGTCTTTAAAGTGTTTGTCAGTGATCGACCCAATTTCAAATACTGGCACAGATTTTCAAAGAAAAAGACGTTTTAACTCAAAATAAAGTGCATGCACATTTCAAAATAATGTACAGGGAGGCGTTATTTCGCACAAATATGGTAGGTGTATTTTGATGCGCTAAACAATTTTACTTAATTGAACTTTTGAAGTTTACTTAGTAAAAAAAACTTTTATATATAGCAACTACTAATGAATTTTTTAAGATTTTTAAAAAAAATCAGGGAGTAGTTCATTTTAGATAGTAGGTTATTTTGGACATATATGGTAAACTAAGAGGCTCTAAATAAAATTAATTAAAAAAATTTTTTTGTTAGAGTATAAAAAGTAGTTTAAAATGCAAATTTTTGTGAAATTGTCAATTTTTGAAAAAAGTAAACAGTTTGGTTTGATCTTTCTAATTGTGTTATGATATATTCAAATGGGACTCACTATTGGATATAACATATAAATCTTCAAATAATAGTAAAATTTTAATGCCAATACTAGAAAAACATCTCTATTTTGTATCTAAAACAGAGGCTTTCATTTTATACTTAGAAAGTATAAGTTTTTATCCTGTAATGCTAAATATAAATAGTTCAAATATTAAAAAATTTTAAAATTTTTTTGTATATATTGTACTATTAAAAATTATTTTTTATTAAAAAAAATATAAAGTTGCAAAAAGTACAAAAAAAAATGTAAAAATAAATAAATCATAATTAACAAAAAAAGCATAGCAAGACAAAATCCAAAAAACAATACAAGAGTATATCAAATAATGATTGAAAGTACTAGCAAACAACAATTAAAAACATCACCAAGTAATAATGAAAGTACTACCAAATTATAACCAAAAAGCACCAACAAACAATAATGAAAGTATCATCAAACTAAGCTATAAACAATGTAAAGCACCACTAAACAACAACCAAAAGCATAACCAAACAATGATTAAAAGCATCACCCAATAATGATTAAAGGTACTACCAAATAATAATAAAAAGACTAACAAACAATGACCAAAAGCCCTACCAAACTATGATCTAAAGCACTATCAAATTTTGACAAAAAGCACTATCAAGCAACCAAAAGCACAACCAAAAGCACTACAAAACAATGACCAAAATCACTATCAAATAATAATGAAAAGACTACAAAAGAGCACTCTAAAAACAAATAAAAGCACAAAAAATGCTACGCAATAATAATGAAAACACAACAAAATAATTCAATGTTGATCAGTTTGATTTATAAATATAGTCACATGACAAACACAGAATAAGACCTCTACCCTAGGGTATATGTTAAGTTCCCGTATGTTAGAGTAGTTTTTTCAGAATGCATATCTTGAATATATGGCAGGTTAGTGCCAAATTACAAATCAGATTTCAGAACAAGCATAATATTACATGATTAGAAAAAGTATTCATATTGCCAAAAATTATTTATTTCTTTAAGAAACCATCTTTTGTAGTTTAATAAAAAGTTTTTTTTGATCAATTTTACTATATATTTAGCTAATATTTGATTTTATTTCAAATTCTCTACTGTTAATAAACTTTAAAAAATTTGGTATATTAGGTGTATGATTGACAACATGCATAGCTTGTTACACTTGCTTTTAGCACTAAATTATCATACAAAAATTAGCTTCATTCATAAAATAATAAATGTAAAAAATCAAAATAGTATTATCCTACAAGCAGCAGGTCTAGGGTTCAAATCCCACTAGTGATACTTTAGAAAAATAGACCTGTGTTCTGGTAACTACTTTTTGTCGATCAGTTGGGTATATTACTTATAGCCTTGGTACACTATTTTGAATAGAAGCTTTTAGGTGAAATTGTGTATTATTATACAAACAAATCCAAGAAACTAGAGTAAGGAGGTAGCAAAGATCTTTGACAGTGCTACCAAAACTAGAGTATTAGAAACCAGAGCCAGTTAATCAGACGACTGTAACCTCAGGGACAAAGTCTACTAATCTAGCTACTGGAGTTATACTAGAGAAAAAAGATCTACACTATAGAAGTAGGTACCAGAGGAGAAAAACTATAATGGCACCTAATGCTAGGTAGATTGTCCCTTCTGAGCTAACTGGATAGAAGTCTGAGATGTACTGGTGAAGGACCAGTAGAAAAGTAATAATAGGTACTGGGGTTGGAGTGAACTTTACAAGAGCAGAAGTAAATAATAGTAGCGATTGCAAGCAGTGTTTAAAATTCAATGTTATCATAGTTCTCAATGAACATTTGAGTTTTATTTAAGAACATTGATATTTAGAAAAGGTTCTCTTATTTGAGAACATTTTATCCTCTTGAAATGTTCTCAATGAGAACATTTATAAAATTTTTATGTTCTAGATTTACTATTGAGAATATAAAATGTTCATCAATTTGATAATGTGGTTTGATTGTAACAAATTCTGCATAAATATATATATGTATATAAGTATGTATTATATACTATGTATAGCACATATAGTTAAAGTTGTACAATATGAATGGATAACATTTATTTAAGAAATAGCCTTTAAAAATTTTTAAAATAAAATATTCATTAACCATGCAGTGTGTTTTTTTATATAAAGGATATCATTATTGTATAAACTTAATACTGTATATAAATGATTTGGATTAAATAATATGCCAACACTAAACAAGTAAAAAAGACACAAAGTATTTGTTAGTATTAAGTTTAAATAATTAAATAACAAAGTAATTGGATTCTAATTTATTACATTAACCAATAGTAGCATTAGTAAAATATTATAGAAAGGCTTGTTTTATTATGAACAAAGATGAAAAGCACTTGAAGTTTTAACAAAATTATTAGAAATTGAATCATATAATACATTGTATTATATTGAAAAAATATGAAGAAATATATATAAAGTTTAAAAATTATTAATAAATAAGCACAAACTTAGTGTATAAATTGTAAGTATAGAATGTGAACATTCAATAAAAATTAATGTTCAATATATTTAATATATAATGAACACTAAAAAATTTTTGAGAACAATAAGAGCAGTGTCATTAATCACCTGATTATTTTTTATCAGAGGCCTACCCCCTTCCCTCTTTCTTAATATATAAATAGTCAGGTTCTTATATATAATTTCACCTTTTTTTACCCCCTCTCCCCCTAAAAAATCACCTGATTTTTGTTACTCCCCTAAAGTTTTAAATTATGCTCTTTTGAGAACATAAATTTAGATTTGAATTTTAAACACTAGTTGCAGGGTAATCTTCTGACTACAAGTTGTTTGCCTTGGTAAATGCATAAGATACCAAAGTGTAGGTAAGGAGCATCCATAAATAATATTATTTATTCCTATATAGTAGCTTTTGACCCCCTAGACTATATAAAAAAAATTTTTAAAATCTATATATTTATATAAAATTTTATAAAAACTTGGATATATTGTAACACAGTAATTCAATTTAGATGATTTTGGTACCAATTGATTCATGTTGGTGAAAGGAATCGAATAGTACTAAATTCATTTTATTTGGATCACTGGATTAGCTGATATTCACAAAAACTATTGGTTTTATAGTAATTTTTAGGCTTCGCATAGGCATTGTACATGGGACAGTTGGAACATAGGTTGGGACATTTTGGGACAATTTTATAAATTGAAATTACTTAAAATTTTATAAGATAATCAAATTTAATTTTGTTAAAAATGTGTCCAGCATCTAAAAAAATATATAATCATATAATTTTTTAAATTGATTTATTAATTATTAAAACTTGTAACATAGTTGGGACACTTGGGACACTGGGACATTGGGGCATTGGGGCATGGCAAAAAAAGGCTGGAACAGCAAAAATGTACAATACTGCCTATAGATACCCTAAGGGTAGTACTACTGGACCAGGCTTGGGCATCAAATTACAAGCCCTAGGGCAGAGTAGGGCTAAGAATTGCAGGCCCTTTATTATATGGGTAGAGCTTGGGTACCAGCACTAGGCCTCTGCATGGGCTGGGTAGGGCCGGGTAATAGCAATACCCTAGCCCTACCCGTTTGTATAAGGGCTTAACTTTTGAGCCCTTACCCTTACCCTAGGGCCTAAAACGCAATACCCTAACCCGGCCTGTTAGGCCCGCAGGTAGGGTCCGAAATGGGCTGGGTCAGACCCGCAAATTTGCGGGTCGGGCCGGGTCGGGTCGGGTCTGGGCCTAAATTTTAGACCCGTAAATTGATTGGGTCGGGTTTGGGCCGGGCTAAAAAATACTGGGCCAGGTTCGGGCCGGGCTAAAAAAATACTGGGCCGGGTCTGAACCGGGTATATAAAATACCGGGCCGGGTCCGGGCTTTATAAATAGACCCGTCAATAGAGTTCCAAATCGTTAGTTGAAAAACCAACTAGTTGGCAACTTTTCAACTAATCGATTTAA
>QKWP01000986.1:22221-55543 GCA_003550325.1 Gigaspora rosea
GGGTAATAGCAATACCCTAGCCCTACCCGTTTGTGTAAGGGCTTAACTTTTGAGCCCTTACCCTTACCCTAGGGCCTAAAACGCAATACCCTAACCCGGCCTGTTAGGCCCGCAGGTACCCGTGAACTACCCATGGGCCTAAATTTACCTATGCAAATTACAAGTGCAATAATAAAACTACTAAGCATTGCTACCAAATTCAGATACATCTTAAATTTATTAACAGATCTTAAATCATATTTAAAAGTCAAAAGGAAATATGTCTTAAATAATTTATTTTTTAATTAAAATTCGAGTACACACATTTACATGATTTTACTTATTATAAATTATTTTATTGCTAATCGATACTACTTCTGATATCGTTTTATATTTAACATGCCTAAAATTTCACATCAACAACGTCAAATTAAAAAATAAATAACCTTTTAAAGACACTTATGAATGAACACTCAACTTGCACGAATAAGGCTTTACTAAAGTTCTGGATAAAGAAATTGACGAACTATTGGAATTAATACAAGCCATAGAACTGGATCGATATCTTACTATATATAAAAAAAACAATTAAATCTAACGATTTTTTCAAGTTCTTTTGAAAGTGCTCTTTGAAGGCATATTAATATATAAGATAACTTAAGTAGTATTTGTTAGGCTATATAAAAAAAAAATCCAAGTGAAAGTTTAATAAGTTATGTAAAAAATAATTTAAGCAAAACTTTAGTAAGTTATATAAAAAATAAATTAAGCAAAGACTTAGTAAGTAATATAAAAAACAATTTAAGCGAAGGTTTAGTAAGTTATATAAAAGAATAATTTGAACAAAGGTTTAATAAGTATGCAAAGGTTTAGTAAGTTATATAGAAAAATAACTTATGTGAAGGTTTAATAAATAATTTGAGCAAAGGTTCAGCACGTTATATAAAAAAATAATTTAAGCGAAGGTTTAATAAGCAATTTACGCCTAAATATTTTTCTGGGCCCCTTCATTCTTTTCATTAAAGTTTTAAATTCATCCAACTAATATAAATACGGTATATTGAAAAAAAAATCGCAGAAACACAAGGTAAATATCAAAGACTATGTACGTACGTATATCGCAGTATTGGTAATTTGCTTAATTGATAAACCACCCCAACATTTTATCTTTGGCATTATTGATATGCATATTTATATAGGAACGATTTGGATTTTCTCATCGTACGATATAACAAAAAAAAACTGCCCATAAAATTTATTATTACGTAGCCCGAAGTCTTGGCACTATAAATAGAGCACGTGAATATAACATCTATATAACTAATGGGTACCCATCAAGGGTAACGGGTAATACCTAAGCCCTACTCGTTTGTGTAAGGGTTTCACTTTTAAGCCCTTACCCTTACTCTAGGGCTTAGAAATCAATGCCCTAGCCCGGCCCTTATGGTACTACTTGTGGGTATCCATGGGTAGCCCAAGCCCATGCAGAGGCCTAACCAGCACTACCTAGTCCATATACCCATAGGATAGCCCATTATACATGCACATGACTATTCACCAATTAAAACTTATATTGATTGATAATCTTTTTTTTTTTTTAGATATATAGCATTTTTCGCATAATATCTTTGATCAAAAAAAAAAAACACTAGCCAGTTTACATGCAAGAACAATACCTTGAAAACTGAACTTTATTAAAAGTTTGTTATATTAGGTAAATAATTTTTATGCAACTTTATGCAACTTCAAAATCTAATAAGCTTTTTTTTTAGACATAAAAAATGCTTTATAAATGCAGTAGTTTTTTGTAATAATCATTAATCAGACAGGGAAAGAGTAATAGCCAGTGCACCTACAATACTTTGAAAGAATTACTATGTTTTTAATATTTATATCGGCAGCACTAACCCATCATAATCTGGATGTCCAAATCCATTACCCCGCTTGTAAATACATTAAAAGTCACATGATATGTCATGCAGATTATGTGTAAAATTTTAAATATGAGACAAATGACTAATGTACCTAAATTTCATATCTGATATATAATATTTAGGTAAAATTTGCTTTCTTTGACTTAATAAGCAAGAAGAAGCTGTAAGTTTAATTTTTGGCCCGAGTTTGTGACTTCTCTAGCATTAGAAGGGATCTTCTCATAAAATTTTATGGGTGGTTTATAATAAAATTGAGAAGAATTATGGCTAGTAAATTAAATTGCATATCACAGTGTATTAAAAATTTTTAAATACTGGTAAATAAAAATCAAACAATCATGATTGTTAATATCACATTTTAAAACATTTGCCATCTCTATTATTAACGTTTAATACCATTTTTTAAATGCCTTTCTTATTCTTATTAGTACTACAGTATATCTTTTTCATAACCAAGTCCAAGATGATATTGTCATTCTGCATTGCCACATTTAGAGGATTCAAACACTATTTAAATGCATTATGTTTCAACTTTAGTACCCTTTTCATAAAAAAAAAATCATAAACATTCCTCAAGTACTAGCTTTCTCATTCACCCTTTTTTGCGATTCATATTCGCAGATTTTTTGTAATATATAAATGCCTTTTCTTCATCCTTTTCAACCCCAACTCCATAATGATAACAATATACAATTATATATGTTCCATCAGCGCCACCCATCTCAGCAGATTTTGATAATAAATGAATGCTTTATATTCATCCTTTTCAACTCCAATTCCATAATGATAACAATATCCAACCATGTATGTTCCATTAACACTTCCCATCTCAGCAGATTTTTGATAATAGATGAATGCCTTATGTTCATTTTTTTCAACTCCATCTCCACGATGATAACAACGTCCAACCATGTATGTTCCATCAGCGTCACCCATCTCAGCAGACTTTTGATAATAAATGAATGCCTTATGTTCATCCTTTTCAACTCAAACTCCATAACAATAACAACGTGCAACTTTATATGCACCATCAGCTCAGCAGATTTTTGATAGTAGATGAATGCATTATATTCATCCTTTTCAACTCCAACACCATCATGATAACAATATCCAACATTATATGTTCCATTAGCGTTTCCTTCTGCAGATTTTTGATAATAAATAAATGCCTTATGTTCATCCTTTTCGACACCAATTCCTTTATCATAACAACAACCAACATTATATATTCCAACAGCGTTCCCCATCTCTGCAGATTTTTGATAATAAATGTACGCCTTATGTTCATCCTTTTCAATACCAATTCCATTTTGAAAACAATATCCAACATTGCTTATTCCATCATAATCACCCATCTCAGCAGATTTTTGATAATAAATGAATGCCTTATGTTCATCCTTTTCAATCCATTTACCAAAACGATAACAAACTGCAAGAATTATTTGAGCCATAAAATTTGCTTGGTTGTCTAAGCACCATTTAATTACATTATCTGGATTTTGCTCTCTTTTGATAAAAATTGATCCAATATGTTAGGTATTTGTTCTGAACGTTTACCTTTCAATCTTTCTTCATAATATAGATTATATAATTCTTTAACAATTTCACCAAAAATATTCAGTGTGTTACCATCTTTCAATATAATTGATTAAAATTGTTGGCTATTTGGTTAATATTAGATGAACAATCGAATTTTTCAGGTTGTTTTACAATTAAATTATTCGACATTTTAAAAACCAAAGATACTCGAAAAACTAAAAATTTGATTTTGATTTTAACCGATTTAAAATGCAAAGCGTAAGTACCACTATTTTATAGGTAGTTCTCGGGTGGTACAATTTTTTTTATACTTATTTTGAACAAAACTCTTAAAGAAATGGCCAATCAGAATATGGGCTGATCGGATTCATTTAAAGTGATATAAAATATGTAATTCTTTAATAATACTGACACGACAACGTTCTACACAAATAAATTAGCTTCTTTATGGATAACAAATAATTAATACGCTAGAAAATATATCATTTTTTTAATAAAAATTTTGTAAAAATCTTTAAATATAACTATATAATTCTATTTTATATTTTTAAGTATTCGAATAGTAAATAATGTTTTCAGTAATAAGCAGTGTTTAAAATTCAAATTCAAAATTATGTTCTCAAATGAACTAAATTTAGAGTATTAATGTTCTCAAAAAATTTTTAATGTTCTCATTTTATTTTTTAAATATGCATATATTTTTATTGTATAAACCAATCTTGGACTTTTAAGTAAAGTTATAGACAAAGGCTTTCTGATTTTAATAGATTTAGAATATTTAAATTGGTTGAAATGATTATGTGAGATACTTATTTAACTTTTTGCAACTATAAATCTTTTCTTCAAATATGTAAAAAAAAAACTAATACTAATAATATTTTGAGAACATTTTATCAGTACAAAATGTTCTCAAATAAGAGAACATTATTTTAAATATTAATGTTCTTAAAAAAAATTTAGTGTTCTCATGAGAACATGAGAACATCAAATTTTAACACTGGTAATAAGTTTCGTTTACTCTGTAAAAGGGCAAAAAAAACTATGTTAGATTGTTAAAAAAAGAGTTAAATTAATGAAAAAAAATATTACATATATAAGCTTAAAAAGTATTTGTTTTAAACTTGACAGTTAAAACTCATTACCAACTTATTGCCAACTCATTGTCAGCTCATGCTGTCAATTACCTATATAATAGTGATGTTACGGTCCGTTCTGGTTCAGTATTGGTTCAAAAGGCCGGTCCGGACAACAGACCATAGACCAGACCAAAGCTCATGAACTGTTTCAATAAACCAGTCCAGTTCGCTTCGGTTCGGGACCAGACTCGGACCAGACCACCTTCAACCAATAAGAGTGCAATTAATTTCGAAGAAATGTACCGATATCACTGTATTGTATGTGTAGATTAACACTGCTATAGTACCGGGAACTTTGGCCGAATTTATTTTGTAAAAAAAAAAAAAAAAAAAAAAAAAAACATAAAAAAAAAAAAAAAAAAAAAATTATAATTAGCACGGTATTATTTTATTTATTATTTTTAACGCGCTTTATACTACATGATTATATAAAACAACCCGCTTTTTGCGCTTGCGATGTTATTCAAACTTCTATTTTTACTATAATGATTATAACAATAATGCGAAGCGAAGTTGATTTTACAATAGCGATGGGTATTAGTATAATGGGTGTTTACAATTAAGCTTTCTAGAAAGATCGCTTTTATATGCTAAACGCCGAGTACGATGATATTTTTCTTATAATGAAAAATAAACGCACTGATACTTCTCATAATTATTCGCGACTGTTCTCTTGCTTCCATTTTATTTTATAATCGTGTTTATTTATATGGACCGACTTTTGGGCCGGTCTTAATTCTTGGATCAAGAATCACTTGACGGACTCAAAAAACAGGACCGGACCACGGTCCTCGTGGGACTGTAACATCCCTACTATATCACGAACACCTATCCCTTAAACTGTTTCTTCTGCAAACTTGCCCTGAATTTTTAAAATTCGATTTGAAATTTATGTAGTTCAGTACTTGTATTACTTCAAAAAATCATGACTAATCTTAATTTATTTAAAAATTCTATAATTTGGTTTATATAAAAGTTATTATATTTTAAATAATATAGTCGTTATCTGTTTTTTTTTGAAAAAAAATAAATTATTATGAAACATGCATATATTTGACATTTAATAACTTTTGATAGACTGGTTCACTTTGAATGTTTTATTCAGAGGTACCGAAAAATTAATTGCAATTAAATTGATTATACATAAACAATTACCAATTATTATAAAATTATCATATCCGCGGATTTTTGGAATTTACTATTAAAAATTCCAAAAATATTTAACAGCGAATAACTTTTGTTTCACCGGTCCGTTTTTGATGAAACAACTACCAAAGTGTTCACATTGATGAGATGATTCTAATGAACCCAAAATTGCTAAAATCCAATCACTGGGTCCAGAGATCGTTAACAATTCGTGTCACTTCGGGTATTTTAGGATTGAAAAAACCAATCCTAAAATACCCGAAGTGACACAAATCGTTAACGATCTTGATTGGATTTTAGCGATTTTGGATTCATTAGAACCGTCTCATCAATGTGAACATTTTGGTAGTTGTTCATCAAAACGGACCGGTGGAACAAAAGTTATTCGCTGTTAAAGATTTTTGGAATTTTTAATAGTAAATTCCAAAAATCCGCGGATATGTCTTAAGAAAATATGAATTCAATTAATAACATAATAATTGCAATTAATTTCAATTTTTGCTTTAACTACGTATGAACTTTTACTATATGTACATACATGTAATTGAAGCTAATCATACAGTAAATTGCTACGTGTTAATGTTTTTTTTTAATATGTGAATTGCATGTATTGTATACTATATATCGATATATTGCTTTTTTATTTTATATATATATATATGTACGCATGTATTGTATACTTTGTTTTTGGGCTAATGGCAGTGATCCATGAGGATATAATTTACATGGTCTGTCTAAAAAAGCCTTTATATTGTTTTTGTTCGTAACTTTTATGTCCATTAGTTTGCACGATTTGTAAATTTTGTCAGATGTTGTAAAAAAAAAAAAAGAAAGAGAAATCACTTTATTATCTGATTTCTTTTATGCAATTACGTATATTATTGTCATTTTTTTTAAATACAATTTCTGATGTCACTTGCAATTAATTGTCTAATTGCGGTTGCGCTACAATTAATTAATTGAGTTCAAAAAATGCCACTACAATCATTATTCAGTAGGCCTGGTTTTATTACCAAAACGATTTCCTTGACGAACAAGCTAGAATCTGATCACGGAATTAAAGATTTATACGATGTTAAATTTTGAAATTTTGAGAATTGGTCAAAACTTAATATAAAATTTTAATGATCTCATGATTTCGTAATTTTATCAAGCTGATTATTTTGGTGATAAAATAGACCAGTCTATCAGAAGTTTATTCAAAATTTTATTGAATATTATGGATCACGAATAATAAAAACAACTTTTTTTATATACCTATACTATATTTGATATCCAAAATATAGTAAAATTCTTTTGTTTTTGAACATGTGACTCTCAGAAAAATTGAGGGCATTGTTGGAGGCCAACTGGGTCTAGGTGCACGAAAGAAAGACGAATAAGTCAATACAACACACACACAAAAAAAAAAACACAACCAAACGATAAGGCCAATAATCAGAGGCGTATTGATTTGACAAGGTAAGGCATTATTGAACTTAGGTTTAGTTGAGTTTTTATTTAAGAAGAAGAAAACTAAAGGTACACAATTTTTTTTTATTCGAATTAATTTCAGACACTTTCGAACACTTTACAAAAGAACTAATTTTTACTCTATTTATAGAACTATCAAAAGAAACAAAAAGAAGAAAATCGAAAGAAAAGGAAGAAAAGGCTATCATGCCATATCTTACACATTTTCTACGGACTACCGATTTTAGTTAAGGTCAATCACAGAAGTATGCACTTAATTTCACTGCCTCTAAATTTTCATTGTGAAAATTATGACACGGCCTCACGCTATACCCGATTTGACCTTGCAGGAAATTAATTTTAAAATCACGATTTAAATGATTTTTTCCATTTTCAGTATTTTTCTATCATTAGGACTTCCTTAAACAAAGGGCGCTTTTCTTCTGATTATTCTTTTAATTATTTGTCCTGATTAAATTGTTCCAGGTCTTGATTTGATCCTTCTTCGATCTTCTTTTCTTGCTGATTTCTTTGTGATAACAGCAGAACTTTGATCCAGTTCGAGGCTTAGGACACGGGGCTTGGGTATGGAACCGTGGGAATTTCTTCGTAATAATGGAACCAGGACCAGTGCGGGAAAGTTTTTTTTTATTTTTTTTTTATAAACGTGACTGCCCTATGAATTACGGGTGTCACAAGAATTTGATTTTCTAAAGTCACATGTCTACTGGCAGCTCTTTCAGTCGAATATATGATGATCACGGGATTCTGATCTACCTGCAACAATTCTCCCCACTTTAATTTTTCACGTCCCGTGAAAAATCACTTATACTGTTACTTTTCTTTACCTTATAAACTTCCTTTGCTAAACTAAGTGACATAACTAAAAAAAAATTTTAAACAAATTTGACTTACACATACAAGAAAACTAGAAAAAAAACCGTTCAATTCTAAAAAAAAAAAATCAATGGGTCCTATTTTAAACCAACACACCACACAAACAAAAACTAAAATTGTGCCCATGTTTCACAAAGGGTTCTCCTTGTTATATGCTCCTTAACTCTGCATATAGCTGTCACGACCAACCTTTGGTGTTATCAAGTTTTTTTTTTTTTAACCTTTCTTCTCATTCATGAAACCTCTTTAGTAAACTTATATTGAAGGGTGTGGAAATGACCTTTTCCTCCAATGTTCTTAATTTATAAGCGTTGTTGGGTAATTGCTCATGGATGTAATACGGGCCTTTACACTTTGGAGTGAACTTTTCGCTCCATGAATATCTTTTTCGGGCTTCTTTCAAAAGAACCTTGTCTCCTATTTTGAAGCCAGAACTGATGCGGTACTTCCGATTATGGTAAGTTTTATTTGTTTTTGAATATTTTGAATTGCTTGGTTTCTAACTACTGGTATTTCATTTATTAATTCATATGTCTTTTGAATGATTGTCCCTTCCAACAACTTGCTGCTTCAACTTGGATGAATGGGCTGCTTGGCTTCTCAACCGTATACGAGGAAAAATGGAGACATTTTGGTAGTGGAATTTTGGGCGGTACGGTAGGCAAAAAGGATAAAGGGAAGAAACAAATTCCAATCTACTACATTTTTAACTATCTTTGTTAACACTTCACACATGGTTCGATTGAAACGTTCAACTAAACCGTTGGTACATAGGTGATATGGGGTTGAAAAATGCTGTTTTATATTAATTTTTCTAGCAGCAGCCTAATGACATCATTTCGAAAATGGGTACCACGGTCGGACAAAATTCAGTCGGGGCATCCGTGGGGCAAATAATATCGGTATATAAAAAATCGGCTACGGTTTGAAATCTGCTTTTTCGACTGCATGTGCCTCAGGCCAACGTGTTATGTAATCTGTTGCAACTATGATATACCGGTTCAATCGGGGTGTCCGAGACAAGGGACCAACAAAATCTAATCCAATTCGGTAAAAAGGGGCAGAAACTGGAATAGGATGCAGTGGACCATGTGAACGAGGTCTAGTTCACTTTTGGCAATCTTCACATGTTTTTGTGTACTCCCTTATTTTCTGATACATTTGCGGCCAAAAATATGTATCACAGATCTTTTCAAACATTATATCTTTGTTAAAGTGCCCTCCAAGTAGTAGGGTATGAACCAAAAACAAGCCCGAGTCAACTTCATGAGGTTGCAACACTCGTAACAAATTTCCTTCCTTCCGCCGGTCTTTCTTGTATATAAGACCTTCCTTAACTTCGTAGAACTCGCACTTTTTCACTAACTTTTCTTTTTGCTTTTCATCGAGGCCTATTGGTAGTTGTTGGGTTTCGAGGTACTGTTTTAAGTGACTGTAATAAGTGGAATCCATGATGCTAAAATACGAAAATTAGTAATTTCAATTTTTTTTTTTATAAGTATCGGTTGATAGGTGTATAGGAAAATCTTTTATTTAATTAATGAAACGGTTTAGGGAATGATACTTTATTACTAATTCGGATAGCGCCAGGATACCGGTAACCTGAACAGGATTTCTAAACAATCAGACTGGGGTTTTTTTATTAAATTTTCCTTTCTTTTTCTTCTGCAGATGATTTAGGGTCTTTTTCTCTTTCAGGCGGATTTGGGTATCTGGATAACGCATCTGCGTTATTATGAGCCCTTCCACGACAGTGGACGACCTCGAAATTATAGGGTTGCATGCGAAGCACCCATCTAGCTCGACGGCCGGTTAAAGAGGAAGTTTGCAGCCATTTTAATGCTGCATGATCCGTGACGACTACAAAGGGGTCCAGGCCAAGGTAGTATTTAAAATATTTTATGGCCCACAAAACAGCTAAGCATTTGAGTTCAGTGGTAGTATAATTCTTTTCAGGCGGGGTCAATCCACAGCTTGCATACGCCACAGTATACTCCTGCCCTTGATCGTTCTTTTGAGCCAAAACGGCACCCAAGCCGAAACCGGAAGCATCCACGTGCACAATGAAGGTTTTGTCGAAGTTGGGGTAACAGATAGGGTCCGAAACGGGCCGGGTCGGGCCGGGTACCTGTGGACCCGGACCCGACCCGTTAACTTACAGGGCCCGGTATGGACCTGACCCATTAACATATGGGCCGGGTCGAACCCGACCCGTTAACTTATAGGCCCGGCATGAACCCGGCCCGTTAATTTATGACCCGGTCCGACCCGACCCGTTACCTTATAGGCCCGGCATGGACCCGGCCCGTGTTTATTGGGCCGGGCCGGGTCGGGTTTATAGTTCAATGGACTGGGCCACCCAGTACAATTATCATGTGATAATGCACTATTTAATGTAAAGTAATTTCATGTAACGCTAAAAATGTAAGTTTGCGTAATACAGCAGAGCTCTAAAATTAATACGTACACTATTTAAACCACTAATATTTTTCTAATTTTAAAATTTTAAATTTTAATCAATTAATGAAAATACACCGCTCTCAAAGTAATCAAAAATTTTATAAACTGAACTAGTGTAAATACATTGCACAAAAAAGAAAAAAATAGCTCGGAAAAAAAAAACCAGCACAGAAAAAAGGTAAAAAAAAAAAAAAAACCGTGCAGCAAAAAACTGCACAAAAAAAAAAAACCCCCCCGCCAGTCTAATTCTGGTCATATTCGTCATCACATTCTTCCATATTATCCAACCAATCTTGGCCACATATCAGCATTTCGACTGATTCTGGGTTAAGGTTTGACCGATAATCATTGATAACTCTTCCAGCCGTACTAAATACCTGAAAATAAAGTATAGGCTAGTAATCCTTAAAATAATAAAAAATAAGTTGAACTCCGAAGTTTACTTACTGCTTCAGACGGCACTGAAGTTATTGGAATCGCAAGGATGTCCCTTGCCATTGATGACACGGCAGGGTATCTTGGAGCATTTATTTTCCACCAAGCTAGAACATCGAATGGCTCTAAATGAGAACGGGGGAAGAGCGGATCGGCAAGATACCGCTCAAGTTCATCAAATTCATTTCCAACTTTAGTATTATTGGCACTAAGAAAGGCATCGAAATCATCCATTTCTTCATCTTGAAGATCCGAAAAATTATTTATTGCAGTATTGGTTGTATGCTGCATATAAGTTGACCTGTAGATATCTTTAACTCTGCAATAATAGATAATTATTAGAATAATACACAAGCTAAGTTAAAACGATCTGCCTTGACGAAGGTTAAATTCAAAAACAATAATATTCTAACCTTGATTTAATTGAAATCAACTTTTCCTCTGCTACAATACATGACAAGTTCATTTTCTCCTTGTATAAATGAGTTAGAAACGACATCTTATAACGAGGATCTAGAACTGACGCAATACAGTGCATTTCACCCGCATCCGCCCAGTACTTATCAAATTTAGATTGCATTGGCTTGGCCATTTGATAAAGAAAAGGATCTAAATTAGTATTGTTTCGTTCAAGATGTACTCTAACTTTTAACAATTGAGGAAGAAAAATGTTTGCTGTAGAATATTTGCTTCCGGACAAAACTTCGGTAACTGTGTTAAAAGTATAATATCATTAATCTGTGCTCAAAGCAATATGTAATAGTTATATCCTGGATAGTTAGGTATAAGCGGAATTTTGCAGTAAAGTATAATTGGCCGCATAAGCGGCCGATTATACTTTACTGCAAAATTTCACTTATACCAAACTACCCAAGATATAATTAATATTACTTACTTTCATAAAACGGTTTCAAGAAACTGCAGAGGCTCTCTGCCTTTTCCCAATCTTCTTCGAACGGTGCGATTGGCTCAAAACTGGTATCCCGGTATGTAAGACGATCAAATATACTTTTATATGGGATGGTGGACGCCAACATGATGTACGTCGAGTTCCAACGCGTGATCACATCAAGAGCTGGCCTTTGACTTGAAACAAGTTCTTCACAAAACCCGGTTATATAATCCTCGAAGATTTGTTGACGACGTTGAGAGCTGTGAATCCAATTCACACAACCTCGGATCTATAATATCAACGATGAGTAAGTATGTCAACTCCTAGAAAGACTAAATTATTTACTTACCTTGTTCACAACATCTTTAACCATTTTAAGTCCATCGGTGACTATGAGGTTCAAGATGTGGGCACAGCAACGTTGATGTAGTAAATTTCCATTTGCAACGAGCATATTTTGTTCGTCAAGCCTGCGTTTTATATTGGTTATTGCGGCATCATTGTTGGATGCGTTATCTAACGTAATTGCCATCATCTATAAAATAATAAATTTGTTAATAACATATACTGTACAAATAAAAACCATCTATAAAACACTTACTTTGGACGTAATGTTCCAATCATCAAGACACTGCAAAAACGTATCACTAATAGCAATTCCACTGTGCGGTGCAGGAACTAATCTAAATGCTAAAACTACCTTCCGAAGATTCCAATCCTTATTGATAAAATGGCCTAATAAAAACATATAATTAAGTGACTAGAAAAAATGAATACATGATAGAAGAAATACATACATGTAACTGCCATGTAACCAAGATTTTGGTTCGAGGTCCACAGATCGGTTGTAAAACTTAAATGCCCGGGTGCTTCCTGTATCATTATACGAATTTTTGTTGTAAGCTCTTCAACACGAATTTTACAATCCGCACTTATTGTTTTTTCACATATTAATTTAAACTGTGGTCGCAAATTTTTAAGAAATTTTAAAAATCCCTTGTGTTCGACCATGTGAAATGGGTATGCATGCATTATGATCATATCCACCAGATCTTCACGACTTTTATCTTGTGAAAATTTGTAATTAGAAACACCTGATGGAGACAACTGTAATTGTTGTTGCGATTCAGGATTAAGGTATTTACTACATCTTGTTTGTTTTATGTGCCGAATCAAGGAACTTGTTCCCGAACTGGCATCATGTTTAAAAAAATTTTTACAGTGCGTACATTGGGCACGGTCCTCTAGAATTATATTGTTTTATAAATATATATATTTATAAATACATTTTTAACATAATTTATTAATTCTTACTTTTTTTAGGATCTTCGGGCTTGACAAAGTGTCCTTCTTTGAATACCCATGACGGTTCTTTACCACCCCTTTTGCGTTTTTTGATAGGTGTATGATTTTTTACAGGTAAGGTTTGTTCAGAACGCGTACTACCTATACTTTCATTACCTTCCGAATCCATTTTTATTTTAGTATTATTGTTCAAATTGAATTGTTCACTAAGACTACAAGTGTATGATATTGCTCTTTTTTTTTAAAAAAAAAAAAAAAAACAAAAAAAAAAAAAAAAACACGAAAAAAAGGGGTACAATATCCTTTTACTGCAATTTTTAATTTCACATGTCTTTTTTTCCGTTTTTACACACATCTCGAGAAATTATAATCTGATATATACATATAAAAGAAGTAAAAAAAGTTTATATAAAGAGCATAGAAAAAATTTAGTTTCTTTGAGCACTGTACGTACGCACATATCTTTATTTAAGTTCTACAGTAGATACTTTCTAGATATATATATATTAAAATAACAGGTTTTGTTATAGCAATAAATATAGTTTTATTCGTAGTACCGGGTATGTAAAAAAATAAGTTAAAGCAATATCTAATTATATAGAGACTGTACTAAAACAGGCATTATTGGGTTTTTGACGGGTAGAGGTCCGAGTTGGTAAAATTTTGCCAATCGATTAGTTGCCAACTATAGTTGGCAACTAATCGATTACGGGATCACGTGACCTGACAATCGTTAAGTTGTTTAGTTGTTTAGTTGTTTAGTTGTTTAGTTGTTTAGTTGTAAGTTGTATAGTTGATATTAAAGAAAACTAATTCGTTTTAAAATATTTCGAATATATTCGAAATATTAAAAAAAAAAAAAAAAAAGGGTGAGAAGGATAAAAGAAAAAGAGGGGTAAAAAAGAGAGAGGGGTAAAAGTAAGAGAGGGGTAAAAGGGAAAGAGGATAAAAATCGTTCAAAACGGTTTTTTTTTTTTTTAAGTTTTTTTGCTCATTTTGTGGAATATATTTTTATAATCTATAGCAGCTTACGGATCAAATGGGCTTAAGAGATTTTGAACTTTGTTTTTTTTTTTTTTTTTTTTTTTTTTTTTATCCGGTGATTTGGGTTGAAATTTTCATAACGGGTATGTAATCGTTAAAGATCTGCTAATCGTCATATATCGTTTCAAATAATTACGATTATAATCGATTTATAGATATATAACGATTTAATATAAAAAATGATATATATCGATTATAGATATATATCGATTTTTATCCAATTAATCGATATATAACGATATTTTAATAATCGATATAAAACGATTAAGTGCTATATATCGATCAATATCTATATATATAATTTCCCGATGTTATTGCTATTAATAGTAATAGTTGTTTGGTTGATTAATATAAGTTTTAGTTGGTTGACAACTAGTTGGTAATTAACGATTAATCATAATTGAACTAGTTGGTAATAAATCGATTAGTTGTTTAAATTTTTTTTAAATCGATTAGTTGAAAAGTTGCCAACTAGTTGGTTTTTCAACTAACGATTTGGAACTCTATTGACGGGTCTATTTATAAAGCCCGGACCCGGCCCGGTATTTTATATACCCGGTTCAGACCCAACCCAGTATTTTTTTAGCCCGGCCCGAACCTGGCCTAGTATTTTTTAGCCCGGCCCAAACCCAACCCAATCAATTTACGGGTCTAAAATTTAGGCCCAGACCCGACTCGACCCGGCCCGACCCGCAAATTTGCGGGTCTGACCCGGCCCATTTCGGACCCTAGTAACAGAGGACAGGGGCATCGATCAATGCTTGTTTTAATTTTTTAAAGGCTAGTTCATGCTCACTCTCCCACTCAAATTTCACATTTTTCTTTAGTAGGTTATGCAGAGGGCAGGCGATCGAGGTGAAATTTGGGATGAATTTTCTATAGTAGGAAGCTAATCCTATAAACCCACGAAGCTGACGTACATTTACAGGGGCGGAAAAATTCTGGACCTTGTTGACTTTTCCTTCATCAGGGTGGATACCGTCACGACCAACTACATGGCCCAAAAACTGTAGTTGCAGCCTCAAAAATGAATATTTATCAATATTTAATTTGAGATTTACATCTCTTAATTTTTCAAAAATGACGAACAGATGGTGCAGGTGCTCAGAGAAGGAGGCGGAGTAGACTATAATATCGTCGAGATAAACCACAACAAATTTTTCAATAATATCAGCCAGCACACAGTTCATCAGGCGCTAGAATGTTGTGGGTGCGTTACAGAGGCCAAACGGTATCACCAAAAATTCATAGATGCCAAATGTTGCCGCAAAAGCGGTCTTTTCTTGGTCACTTTCTTTCATACGAACCTGCCAGTAACCTGACATAAAATAAAGGGAGGAAAACCACAAGGCACAGCCAAAAATCTCAAGTAAATCGTCGATTCTTGGGAGTGGAAAAGCATCCTTTTTCGTGATCGAGTTCAACTTTCGGTAGTCCACACGCATCCTTAATTTACCACTCTTTTTCAGCACAACTACGATAGGGGCAGCCTAAGGGCTTTTCAATTCTCTTACTAACCCTTTTTCTTTAAGTTGATCAATCTCTTTTCGGATAAATTCTCATACAGACGGAGCGGCACGGTACGGGGCTTGCTTGATTGGAGCAGCAGTTCCAGTATCGATTTCATGGGTGATCACGGTGGTTGTCCAAGGTCATTCATACTCCTTGCAAAAATGTCTTTCACTTTTATTAACATATTCAAGGCGGCTTCCTTTTCTCCGGGGTTTAGAGTGGCTTCAACAAGATTTTTTTTTAACTTTTGTTCTAGGAGTTCTTCTTCAGGGTCAATTTCACGGGTCAGAATCTCTTCCATGTCGGCAAGCTATACGGCGGGGCTCTGATAGTCCTCCAACGGGTTCTCGTACAAGATATACTCGGTAACTTACTCGGCAAAATATCCTTCTGCTTCTTCCAAAATTTTGTCATCGTACTCAAATTCGTCGAATGTATCTTCACTTTCAGGATCTTCCATAGATTCAGCTGGGGGTCCTCCGTCAGTAGAAATCGGGGATTTCCCTCGTTTTTCCTTATAGGTTATATATAACCTTTTTTTCACGAAGTGTAACCGGGCACTGCTTTAACAAACCAATCCATGCCAAGTAACAACAGATCATCTGTCGATTCTAGTACTTTGACCGTGGTGGGAATCAACATATCTTGTATAGCTAATTTACATTAATTATTTTTCCCAGGGCTCTTTCACGTGTTCCGTTGGTGGTCACAACTACAGTAAAGGACGGTCCGTCTATTTTTAATCCTAACTTTAATATCAACTTCTTGGACATCAAACTTACGGCGGCTCCAGAGTCAAGCATGGCAACTACAGGATTTCCTTTTATTCTTACGTAGCAGCGGGCAGCAGTAGTACGGTCATCAATGGGATTATCAACAAAATTTGTCTCCATATTTTTTAGGGGCAAGGCCGGTTCAATGATCAAGGGTCTTCGTAGTGCTTGGGCTAAGTTACGGCGCTGATTCGGGTACTGCAAGAGTTGACCTATGGTAGCACTTGCTGTTATATTTAATATGTCTTGGGTTACATTATATGGTTCCAACTGGTCAATAACCGAGGGACCTTTTTTTCTTCTAGGGCGGGCCGGGGTCACTTTGATCACTGGTTGTACAGTGTTATCCATTGGTGCTACTATTGGAGCATCAACAATAGATCGATTGGGTACTGGTTGATTAGTCATGGGCGGGTTGGTCACGGGTTGCTTTGCTCTCAACCTTTCTTCTACCTGACTTTCCGATTTCTTCTGATTCTAGCGGGGCCTTTGGGCTGAATATGGTTGAAGTCTAGAAAGAGGGAGCACATATGCATCTTCTTCATGATAATATCCGGTATCATCTAAATCACAGAAGTTAACACTTCTTTGTTGAGGTACATTTCGGGCAGGTTGAGTACTCGGTTCATTTCTTGAACTTGAAATCGGGTTAGGCTGCAGGTTTTGGTTCGAGTTTCGGTCTAGGGGGGTACATTTCTACCGGCAGCCCTTTCAGACATATACTCACGTGAAATGTGGCCGGCCTCTCCACAGGTATAACAGGTCAATCGGGCACAGTTGAAATTATTATTTGGGTACAGGTTGTTACGGCTACTATTATTATTATTATTGTTACGGGGTCGATTTCGGTGGTTTCTACACAGGCGGCAAGGGCGGTAAGAATTTTCTCATAGCTTGTTGACATAGATTGCATTTGTTGACTTAATTGGGTTAGGTCCAATTCAAGTCTATTTTGTTGGATTCTTTCATCATTCCTTTCTCAATAATACCCACCAGCTTCTATCTTTCTTGCACCAATTACGGCTTCTTCAATATTTCGCGGCTCGACCACACTCAACCAAGAGGCAATTTTCGGTTTTAATCCTTCCAAAAATATCCATATGATATACGGTTGGGGTAGGCGGTTGTCAGGGTCTACTCTACGCAGTAATTTCTTAAAGCTATAAGCATACGTATCCACTCGGTCATAATCACGCTGGGCAAGTGTATTCAGGTCAACCTGCCACTTATGTCGACGCTCCGGGGTAGCGAAATAGGCGGTAAAATGAGGGACAAAACTGGCTTCCAGTTCATGGCCATCATCCCAATGGTCTAAGTTCATTTTTACTCCATCATACCAGTTAGCAGCGACACCTCTCAAGTAATCAGAGGCTATTTTTACTTTTCTTTCCGAAGTCCAATTATTAGCATCTGCAGCACATTCGAACGCTTCAATTCACTCGAGGGAGTCCTCGTCCTCAGTACCATGAAATGAGTCCACGCGGACTAAATTATTTTCTCGTAATGCAGATCGAGTGGCAGTAGCGGCACCCACAGTTGCTTCTCTAAATGCATTGGCGATTTCTCGCAATACAACATGTAAGGGTTCTGGATGTTGATTATTATTTATATTAGGTCCGGGTACTGGTTCTTCTACAGGGGTATGGTTTCGGTCTTCCACAGGAGTACGGTTCTGGTCTTCCTCCGGTGGGTTTACGGGAGCGGCATTGACAACTAGATTTTTATTTGGATGGTCGTTATTCTCTACTCTTCGTTGTTCAATGTTTTGCAGTGCACATATTTAAGAAGCATTTTTTTTTTTATAAAAAGAGGAATTATACTACTAAAACGTTACAAAAGAAAATATCGTATAGCACAGTCACCACCAAATTGTTGGAGGCCAACTGGGTCCGGGTGCACAAAAGAAAAACGAATAAGTCAATACAACATACACACAAAAAAAAACACAACCAAACGATAAGGCCAATAATCAGAGGTGTATCAATTTGGCAAGATAAGACGTTATTGAACTTAGGTTTAGTTGAGTTTTTATTTAAGAAGAAGGAAACTAAAGGTACACAATTTTTTTTTTATTCGAATTAATTTCAGACACTTTCGAACACTTTACAAAAGAACTAATTTTTACTCTATTTATAGAACTATCAAAAGAAACAAAAAGAAGGAAATCGAAAGAAAAGGAAGAAAAGGCTATCACACCATATCTTACATATTTTTCACGGACTACCGATTTCAGTTAAGGTCAATTACAGAAGTATGCACTTAATTTCACTGCCTCTAAATTTTCATCATGAAAATTATAACACGGCCTCATGCTATACCCGATTTGGCCTTGCAGGAAATTAATTTTAAAATCACGATTTAAATGATTTTTTCCATTTTCGGTATTTTTCTATCATTAGGACAACTTCCTTAAACAAAGGGCGCTTTTCTTCTGATTATTCTTTTAATTATTTGTCCTTATTAAATTGTTCCAGGTCTTGATTTGATCCTTCTTCGATCTTCTTTTCTTGCTGATTTCTTCGTGATAACGGCAGAACTTTGATCCAGTTCGAGGCTTAGGACACGGGGCTTGGGTATGGGACCATAGGAACTTCTTCATAATGCTAGAACCAGGACCAGGTGCGGGAAAGTTTTTTTTTTTTTTTTATAAACGTTACTGCCCTATGAATCACAGGTGTCACAAGAATTTGATTTTCCGAAGTCACATGTCTACCGGCGGCTCTTTCGGTCGGATATATGATGATCACGGGATTCCGATCTACCTGCAATGCAAATCTTACATTTTTGATACTCTTGCACTTGCTTTTTTGATACTCCTGTATGTACCCAAAATTACGCTTACTTTTTTGATGCAGATCTGCATATATACACGTAACTTGTGTTACACAAAGGCCCAGTGCATTGTTTTTGCAAAAATAATTTTTGGTTACACGCCACTAATGTCGTGTAACGTTACACAAGTCTAATTTTGCCCGGCATTAAGCTTAATGCTGGTGGGCACTATCATGATAATGCCCCTGGCGGGGTTAGACATAATTCCGGCCCACCTTAACCCTAAATCTAGTGGTACCCTAACCCGGCATTAAGCTTAATGCAGGTGGGCACTATCATGATAATGCCCCAGGCGGGGTTAGACATAATTCCGGCCCACCCTAACCCTAAATCTAGTGGTACCCTAACCCGGCATTAAGCTTAATGCTGGTGGGCACTATAATGATAATGCCCCGGCGGGTTAGACATAATTCCGGCCCACTCTAACCCTAAATCTAGGAACCCTAAAAACTAATTGTTCGAAGCAACATCCAATCACAGTTCATATACTGGTTACACGACATATGCATCTAGTATATGTACTGTGATTGGATGTTGCTTCGAACAATTAGTTTTTGGGTGGGCCGGAATTATGTCTAACCCCGCCGGGTTAGGGTACCACTAGATTTAGGGTTAGGGTGGGCCGGAATTATGTCTAACCCCGCCGGGGCATTATCATGATAGTGCCCACCAGCATTAAGCTTAATGCCGGGCAAAATTAGACTTGTGTAACGTTACACGACATTAGTGGCGTGTAACCAAAAACAATGCACTGGGCCATTGTGTAACACGAGTCACGTGTATATATGCAGATCTGCATCAAAAAAGTAAGCGTAATTTTGGGGTACATACAGGAGTATCAAAAAAGTAAGTGCAGGAGTATCAAAAACGTAAGATTTGCACCTGCAACAGCATCTATATAACGGACTGCTAGATTGTAGCAAAAAAATGTGAACATGCGATTTTAGTGATTATGATGTCTTAGAATCACTGAGAATCCGGGTTATCTGTTATACTTTCGATTGGTTACGTTTATATTTCTTTGAAATCGGTTTAATTCAAAAAATCTTCGATTCTCACATGAAACATATCATTTAGCAAAGCGCAATAAACAATTCGAAATATCACGTGTAGATCTGATTGGTATAAATTTTAGGTGATCTTCAAAAATGCGCAATTGTTCTTTCTTTTAGAATTTTTACGCAGAATAATGGGAATTAAAGGTTTCGAAAGATGGATAAAGTATGTCAAGTTTAATTTCATTTTTCGTTTATCTCATAAAAAGCATAAATTTTTTGACAAACTTGCATATTTTATTATTAGGGATCGATATAGTAAAAATAAAAAGTTCGTAGAACATATTAAAAAAGGATTGTAAGTTATATGAATCTGATGAAATTTTAATTGAATTTAAAATAATTTTATATGTAAAAAAAATACTTATACTATATATATATTAAAAAAAAAGCATCAAAGAGAATCCAGATAATTTTTATATCGATATGAACGGAATTATTCATGGAATTATTAATGAAAACTTGAGAACATATGATAATAATATTATTTTTAACGCCATATGCGATTATATAGATGATTTAATTTTTATGATAGACCCCAATAAATTAATTTTTATTGCAATAGATGGTATTTATTTTATTTAATGTTGCTATTAAATTATATTAAAATGTGAAATATAAAAATATATTGATTCCCTGTCCCTTTACAAAAATAGGTGTTTCCCCAAGAGCAAAGATGAATGAGCAACGTAAGAGGAGATTCAAAAATGCTAATGCAAACAATAAATTTGATAGAAACTCTGTGACCCCAGGTATTATATCAGTATAAGTAATTTTATAATTTTAATGTGTAATCGGATTATTCTATATTACAATCTATGTATTAGGAACGAAGTTTATGAAAGATCTTTCAGAATATATTAAAGAATTTATTTCTAATAAAATTCTGAATGATGGTGATTGGAAAACCAAAAAAATTATATACTCTGGTCATGACGTACCTGGCGAAGGAGAGTATAAAATATTAGAGTATATTCGTCGTTCGGAATTAGATAGTTTAAAGCATTTGATATTCGGAAAGGATTCGGATATAATTTTATTGGGACTTTTACAATATAAAAAAAATATTAAAGTAGTTTGTACTCAACAGTAAGTTTGTTTATAATAAATTTACGCCATGCTATTTTTATACATCTCGATATAATTTCCATTACGATTTTTTTTTTTTTAGAATCACTTCAAAAACAAAAGAGTTTGAAATAAAAGCATTAACAATTTTGCGTGAAGATTTAAAAGAAGAATTTAAGAAACTTTGGGATGTTAATTCTCGACCACCTTTTGAATTTGATATTGGAAGCATAATAAAAGATTTTGTATTATTGACATTTTTTGTTGGTAATGATTTTATAACGGGATTTCAAAAATTTTATATTAAATATAAGGGACTTGACCTGGGCATTCATATTTATAAAGAAGTGTTAAAAGATTGTGGTAAGAATTTATTAAAATTTTATTAAAAAGTTTTTAATTAAATTTTTTAATTAAATTTTTTAATTAAAATGTTTTAATTAAGTTTTTAAATATATACTTTTATCTACAGATGGTTACATTAATAATGCGGGAAGATTGAATCTAAAAACTCTTGAAAAAATTTTTGCGAAATTGAGCATTATTGAAAAATATGAAAATAATGAAAATTATTTAGAATTATATAAGAAAATTCAAGAAAATTCTACTGAAGCAACAAAAAAGAGTGATGCTGAGTTTCAGAAATGGAAAAGTAACTATTACTGGGATCATCATAGAGAAAGTTTAATTCAGTCATATATTAAAGGGTTACAATGGATAACTTCCTATTATAATGGTACATTAAAGTCTTGTAGATGGTTTTATCCTGGACATCGTTCACCAATGATATCGGGTAAATTCTTGTTAAGTAATAAAATGGTATTTATATGTGTATAACCTATTAAATCTTTATTTCAGATTTGCAAATTTTGAACATGAGTGAAATAAATTTTGATGTGGAAGACTATTATAAACCTTTCGAACATTTAATGTTTGTTTTACCTCCTATAAGTAAAGATCTTTTACCGAAAGCATATCAGGTATATAATTTCGTTTAAATAAGATTATCTTAAGTTATTTAAACTATAACTTGATTCTATTTAGAACCTTATGAATGATCTTCGCATTGAAAAATTTTATCCCGAAACTACGGAAAAAAGGGAAAACCGTTATATACTTCCATTTATTGATGAAGAAATATTATTATCTGTATTAAAATGTGAGTACTAAATTTATTTTCATGACTTATTCCAGGGATTTGCTAATACGTAATGAGATTGGCTAATGCTGAGAATTGGCCTATTTAATTTAAATTTTTAAAAATTTTGTAATTTGTTTTGGTTAAAAGTGTAAATAAAAAGTAGACTTTAGTAACATCAATATCTTCAAGTGTAGTAGGATCAAAAAATTTAGTATCATTATCAGTACTACAATTGCTTTATAATGCTAATTATACTATTTGCAATTGGTTATAGCCGTAGAAGACAAGTTAACTGAGGAAGAAAAAATAAGAAACCTGTCTGGATCTCCTCTGGAATGGAATTGAAACCTCTAGAAATCATGCAATGTCAATGACCCTTGCAGATTTTGCTCATATAGTAAATATTGGATTTAGACCTTTAATTAAATTTCAAATTCATCATGAATAACGGCTCTAATACTTTTATAAGTTGCTATATATCCCATCATTTAATGATGAGCTTAACACACTGGTTTATTAGTCAAACAAATTAGTAGTCGTTAGTCGTATTAGAATGTGTGCTATATTCGTTTTCGTCATTAACTATACAAAGATATCTGATCTTGAAATTTGGAACAACTAATTACCGTATTATTCGAAATTAAGTGCCCTTTTTTTGTAAGAGAAGTAGTTTAATTTCGAATACTTTTAAGCGCAGATAAATTTTATAAATGTGTTATAATCTATATAAATAAATATAAAATGCAAGAACCATATATAAGAAATATACCATTCATTATGTTGATTCCATAGATGAGAGGAGATTTTTCATTATTTAAACTAAACTATAATAAATCCTGAATTTTTCACGATTAATTAAATATATATATATAAATCATTACTAGGAATATAATTTCTCGTTAAAATAATAATCATTTCTTATAAATCTTACTGCATTTATTATAAATAAAAATGCGGATATAAATTTTGCCTACTTTTAAACCATTATTTGAATCTTATAATTATTAAATTGATCGATTTAGAGTTGCTTTAATTTTATCAATTTGTTTTTATAATATTATTATATAAATATATATTTGAAAATTATAATGGTAACAAAGTGATCAAATTATTAACCGTATAAAAATTTATAAGTAATCAGGTGCATACTTATAAGCAACTAGGTTATATGCATACAAAAATTCTTAAGTGACTCATAAGAAATTCATAATAGGGCTTATAATTTCTGACCAAATAGTCCAATCTCACATAAATGATTGGCTCAAATTTTATTTAACCTTATCACTCATATTAAATAACAAGATATTGCGTAATCACTCATTACCAAAATCAAAAACTTATCAAAGCGGCAAAAATAACCATTCGGTAAATTTTTTACTATATAGATAAGAACAGAGGTAAATACTAAGTTTTTATGGTCCAGATTAATGATGCAGTTGAATTGTCGCACTAATCAATTACAGGTTATATCGGTGCGCATTAATTTGGAACGCGCATGGGCGCTAATTCAAGACACTATATGCTATTTTAGGGGTGCCCGGATTTCAAAATAACGTCATGCCCGTTATTTCGCGCTTATACGATACAAGTCTGCGTTTTAACTATAGAACAAACCTGATATAAAGTATGAGGATAATTGTACTTATTTCAGAACGATATGGTAATAAATTTTTAGAGTGCATTAAATTTTAATGCCTTTTTTATATTCAAACGAGGTTATGAAATTTTCGCATTCTTTAAATTTTTGAATAAAGTTGTACATAATTAGAAGATAGCTAAAGCCATGTGTGTTTATATGTTTTTGATTATTTAATTAAAATTAGGGTAAGGGTTAGTTAGGGATTAGGGTTAGGGTTTGACTTATAAGTAAAATTGTCTTTCCGACACTTTTTTAATGCTCCTAGACAGGTTTGGACACTTGTTTTTTGTATTTTTGGCTTTTTCACTTTTTTTCTTTGTTTTTGTCTTCGTTGGGGTTTTACGATTTGATTGGCTTTCTATCACGTGAACGCACCTGGCCCCATAATTAGGATTTTGCATGATTAGGTTTAATTCGTTTTTTTAAAAAAATCATATTGAATGAGATCTTGACGTTATTAAGTCTTTGCTTGAACTTTAATTCAATTGTTTGTTATGCTGTAAGAATGAAAGAAATTCTTTTTATTTATACATACTGTTATACAATGTATTTATTTAATTTTTCATAACAATAATGTTAAAATTGACTCGCATGGGTTGTTACATCAGACACATACAATAATTCAATACGGCAGATTATTGGAATTTGACTTTTTTTTATGTCCCCTTTGATTTAGGGCTTAACAATATTATTAATACGGTAGATTTTCGGAATTTTGACCTAAAAATAATTTAGGGGATTTAAACAAGGTCAATTTCCAAAAATCTGCCATATTTTACCGTACAATGAAAATTTAAACAGTGCACCGGTGCACTCAGTGCACCTCTATAAATTTAGTATTTCTAACAGCTTTAATAGTATATAATAAAGATTAAATTAAAGTTAGGATTAGGGTTATGTTAGTATTAGGGTTAGATTTAGGTTTAGGTTTAGAGTAAAATTGCGAGAGGAGCATTTTTGCTTAGTAACACAACAGGGGTTACCTTAGTAAAATTTCGAGATGAAATAGTAACATGACAGGAGTTACCCTAGGGGTGCACTGAGTGCACGGTGCACTATATAAAGGATTCCTAAAATTTATCAAAAAATTTATCAGACTAACGTTGTGTAAAATTGCAATTTTGTATAATATAGTAATATGGCCTATTTCTTGAATCTTTACAGTGCGACCTGACATTAATGTAACGTTACTTAAAAACGCATTATGGTACAATCAGAAATATACCAAATTTGGAATTGAGTTCTAGTTTAAAATCCGCATTCTAGAATGATCTATGAAATTGATTAGCTTTGCTACGCTCTTTTATGCCCTCTTCTCTTGAGTTGTTAAAGATTTTATACTATTAACGATGTATGAATGCTTAGTATAAACAAGAAGTGCGAGAACTTAGTTGCTTTTCAAAGATTTAGATTTTAAGAAGCATGAAGAAGTTGGATTAAGCCTTGTGAAACAGAAAAATGAAAATATTGGAATGAAAGTAGCATAAAAGCAGCTGAAAACTCTTACTTTTTTAATTTTATATTTTATATTCCCAAACTTGCTAATTACCTTTCGAATCCTATTTACTTTGTTAGATACATTATAATTAAATTGTCTTATCTAATCTATTTTATGAATAACTTTCAAGTTTAGTTTAGGAAACCAATTTAATACTAATATGGATATTCAGACCACTAGTTATGCTAATCTAATAGTTGAACTTAAGAGGACTAAAGGGTTTTTTAAAAAGTGCTCAGAAAAAATATAGAATTTGCAAAAATTGACCAAAATTGGCAATATTGCAAGTGAAATAGAATTTAAAACAATTAAAATGGCATGTAAAGAAGTGAATGTAATTTGATATTAGTATAAATATGATTACAAAAAGAATAAAACTTTTACTAGATAGAATTCAAGTTAGCAAAAAAACCTTTATGCAACTTACTCTATTAAAATTTGCCTAGTTAGACTAGAGAGTGAACTATCTATATAAAATATATAAGCCTCTGTTTTATTATGAGTATTTTTTTTAGTGCATCAAGTAGGTTGATGGTTATATTCTTTTTGAAAAGTTAGTTTTTTATTATCTGCCTTGCTAGAGAGCCCTCTGTTAGAATCTAAGGTACTAAATAATTTGTAGTGTTACTCAACAATCACATGATTGTTTCAATTTTTTAAACTGCTAAAACTTTTTATACAAGAAGTTTTTCAAAAAATTAATGGCTAATTTTATAAAGAAATATAAGCTCTATAGAATTACTGGCCAGTTTTTTTAAAAAACTTCTTGAATAAAAGTTTTAGCAGTTTGAAAATTATATTAAAATATACTTTAAATGAACTTTAAATGCTAAAACTTTTTAAAAAGATATTATTTTAAAAATCTGACTAGTAACTTGTAGATAGTGATGGGCAAATCCCGATTTTTTTCAAAAATCCCGCGCGGGGTGCAGGATCCTGCGCAGGATAGCGCGGGATTCGCGGGATTCGCGGGATCGAATAGAGTTTCGGAATTTTTCACGATTAATAAATATATATATATATATCATCACTAAGAATGTAATTTCTCGTTAAAATAATAATCATTTCTTATAAATCTAACTACATTTATTACAAATAAAAATGCTTATATAGATTTTACCTACTTTTAATACATTTGGATCTTATAATTATTAATTCATCAATTCAGATTTGCCTTAATTTTATCAATTTTTAAAATATTATTATATAAATATATATTTAAAAATTATAATGGTAACAAAGCGATCAATCATAAGCGTATAAAAATTTATAAGTAATCAGGTGCATAATCAGGTATAAATGAGCTAAAATTTATAAGTGATCAGGTACCGTAAATACGTACAAAAACTTATAACCAGGTTATATACATACAAAAATTCATAAGCGACTCATAAGAAATTCATAATCAGCTTATAATTTCTGAATTACATTACTGATTGGCTCGAATTTTATTTAACCTTATCATTCATATTAAATAATCACTGAAATTAGATATTTTCTCCAATATGGTACACAATATTCTTGGTGTATTATTCGTGCAAGAAATTAAAAGTCTAGATTGCCACTTTATTAATCATGAAAATTTAAAAAATTTATTTCAACGTACAGTTTGCGCATTATCTATGTACGCACGTATATATATGGAATGAAAATAAATAAAAGATTTAATATTTTCATGTAAATACATCAAATACTAATTAGGAATTGGCCCACTTATGTTAAAGCAGGCCGGATTATTTGTTAATGTGGGCCAGATGATATGCTAACGCAGGCCAGAAAATCTTATATTAAAAATCCCGCGCAGGAGTTTTTGAATCCTGCGCATCCCACGCGGGATCACGCGCGGATCCTGCGCGTTGCCCATCACTACTTGTAGAGATTATTATAAAAAACAAAGTTACTAGTCAAATTTTAAAAATATTGTCTGTATAAAAAATTTTAGCATTTTAAAATTATTGTCCAGTATAGACTTGTACTATATTTTGCTGATGCTTTGTAAAACCTTTTTTTTGGTCTTTTAACTATTTTTCTAATGTTTATATTATTTTTTTTGTTACTAGCAAAAACCTAAGTTGTTATTCCATTGTTTTTTTTTTATTTTGGATTTTGGATAGTAGAATAGACATCTTGTTGTAGTATTAAATACTACTTTTTTTATTTTCTAATCTTTTGGTTGTTTATAACTTTTTTTTTAATTGTTTAGATCAAGTTGCTACTTTGCTTTTATATAACTTGCCTTTAATGTGCTTTACTTGCTACAAATATAAAGTTTGTCTCTATTACTATTTTAATTTGCTTTGAACAAAATAAACCTATACTACAAAGATTTTTGTATACTTTATAAACAATTTATATTCTAGAAGCTTTTAAAACTATGGGCTCATACTATATATTTGCTAGATGTTTATTTTGAGTATTAATAATATATTAGTCTCTTTGGCTTTAAAAAAATTTAGCAATTCAAATTGTTTTGCAAAAAAATTTAGCAATTCAAATAGTTTTGCAAAATTCTTAAATTCATTAAGTATATATTTGATATGAATCTTGCTAATAAGAAACCTCGTTTAATTTTTAGTAGTGTAAGATTATTTTCTGAGCTCATTGTATTTGTAAATTTGTAATTTAGTTTGTTATATTTTTGTTACAGAACCTTATAGTTTTCAATATTCTTGTATAATATAATATTGTTACTTATTGTATTTAGAAGATCAAATTTGTTTTTAAATATTTTTATATATAAAAGTTAGTAAATTTGTAATATTGCTTTTAAAAAAAAGACAACTAAGTATATTTAATTTATTATTTATTCTAGAGTATTAATTTGTAGTACTATAGCACTATAGTGCTAGAGCATTTTAACCAATTAAAATTTTAAAATTAGATATAATATATGGATCAGTTTGGTGTTAGCAAAAATAAAAATTTTTTAAAAAACTAATTATATCTTTAAATTTTGTTTAAAAAACTATCTTTTGGGCTTTAAAAAAAATTTTTTGCTAATTTTTATATAAATACTAACTATCTCTAACTTATTATTTTTATCTTAAAAGTTGGTTTGATTTACTTGTTTCACAAATTTTGTTTATTATATATAGATATCACTATAGTTAGAACAATATTATATTTATTTTATATACTTATAATTTTTAATCTAATTATGTTTAATACACACAGCTTACCCCAAACAATTTTTTCTGCATGTAATAATCATTCTGATTCTTTTATATTTATGTAACATTATTGCCAATTTATTATTTGCTAATCAAAAACTATTTTTTAACTACCTTTTTTGAAAAGTTGAAAAACTTAAAATACTAAAATATATAGTGTAAAGATTGTATTCAAGTAGAAAATATTATTGTATAGTAATAATAAATTACCTAGTTAATCGTAATTTATTAATATTCAGATAAAATTTTGTAACAGAAACAATAATGCTTATAAACAAATTAACAAATTACATTTAACTTTAAGAGTAGAGTGAATATAGATCATTTATCATATGATTTTAGTGGTATAGCAAGATTTATATAGAAAATAAAAATGTGCTACAAATAAATCTTTTTACAGTTATTATTAATTTAGCCAAAAATTTTATAATTTGTAGTACAAAATACTCTTTTTATAATAGTAAATTTTAATAAATATAGTATTTGAAAAATTATACTTCTATATGTTGTAAAGTTTTTTAAGTTGGCTTAAATTTCTATAGTTATACAAAAATGCTTAATTCTGATTGGTTGAATCCATGTTATTTTCAATCATAATTGGTTAATTATCTGATTTCATATGATCACAATGTGATTACTATTAAAAATAATTTACATTCACCCCACCCTTAACAAAACCCAGATTTCTAATTGACAGTTCATTTAGAAGCTTAAAATATTAGCAAGAACTCAGCAAATATCACTTACAAAAATATTAGATGATAATTACTATATTAATAAAGATTTGACTAAATATTCAAATTAATATATTTGCAGAATTGTGGACACTTTTTGGATTATAATTACTCAAAGTTGAAAAGTAACTATAGTACAAAATTCATGTTATATGTTTAGCAGATTACATAGTATAATATGCTAAAATTTTGTGTAGTTTCATAGGACCCCAAAATATACATAGATAGGTTAGATTAATTATAAAATTACTAAAAATAAAAAGATCTACAGAAAAATCTCAAAAATAAACAAAAAAATTAAATTACTATAAATAGAAAGATCTGCATAAAAATAAAAAATACAAAAAAATAACCAAATTAATACCTGATCTAACTATATATATTTTGGGGTTCTAGTTTTGTTAAATAATGCAGAAGTTATACAAAAATTACTATAATCGTGATTTTTTTATTGATACAAAGGTTCAAATTTTAATTTTTTTAAAGAAACTTTTTTTTTTAGCAAAAATTTAAACTACTCTTATATTTATATTTTGTAGTTTCTCTTTTAACTTTAATACAAGCAGTAATACGATCTAATATCAAGACCAAAAGAAACAAGCCAATTAGTAAGCCTATAATTACATTTAAAAAATGCCTTAAACATTCAATATTGCATTCCTCATACCTTATGTGCTTACTACTAAAACTATTTGCTATGCATTGCACAAAGACTTGAGATCTTGCATTGTCTCTTTGAGATATATGCTTCTTATCCAGTTACATACTCATAAAGTCTGGTCTTTTGAAACTATAAATATGTTTTATGGCCTGGTAAACTACAATTTTTTTATTTTGGGTCTCTTCTTTGTGTTTTATAGTACTTTTGTATATATCTATTTTTATTTTAGTAGTTTAAAAAGTTAATCCTCTGAATAGGATTTGGTAGTAGCTTTGCTAGTAATTAGACTTCCTGAGAATGTGATCTTAAATGTCCTGATCCTTTTTTTCTTTTTTTTTACTTTTCAAGCTACCTGTCTTATAAAGCTTTTTTACTATCTTTTATGTAACAAACTTTTTATAGTGACTTCAACAATACTAAAGCAAACAGAATCTCCTAGTTATAGAGTTTTTTTATTTATTAATCAAGTCTTATTTCTACTAATTGTTTTTGTGAGAAAAAAAAATTGATTTGATCGATTGCACCTAATTTGTTATACTAATTGCCTTTTTTTTATCACATAATTATGCTTGATTTTATGTATATTTGAATAAAATTTAAAGCAATTTTAAAAAAAATTCAATTTTTTGTAAATTTTTTTTAAAAAAAACTTTTAAAAAATTGATTTTTGTACCAACCCAAAAATGTCACTTTTTTATTTTTTTGTATAACTTTTATGTAATCGAATGAAACTGCATAAAATTTTAGCATGTTATACTATGTGATCTGCTAAACATGTGATATAAATTTTGTGCTATAGTTATTTACCTAAGTTTGAGTAATTATAATCCAAAAAGTATCCACAAAGATCCTGTATATGACTAGAAAAATCTTTTTTATTTCTTTTTTAGTTGTTTCTGAATTGAATTTGTATTCAAATATCTACAGAGTGAAGTTTTGTAAGTAATTATATATATTATTATAATAATTCTACAGATTAGAGTTTTGAAAAAGTTGATCTAAGTGATCATCAGAAATAGTTTCAATAAATTAATCTAAATTTTCTTTTAATTTTGCCAAAATATGCTTAATAAAGATTTTGTACAATTGATCTTAAGCTTTTTGTATTTTGCTAAAATTTTGTTGTACTTAATTTACTTATTTATTTTTTTTTAAATTTAACAATCATGCCAATGCTTTTATTAGATGCTGGTTAACTGCTTAATAATCATCTTCATCTTTACAAAAAATAAAATTTCCTATCTAATTTACAAATTTTGACTAATCCAGTTACTTTGAAAAGTACCTATATTTGATTTGCGGTAGTAGATTTTATTTTAATACTAATTGCATCTGTATAATCTAATTAATATATTACTAAAAAAGAGTCTACAACCTAACATATCATAATTGCCTTTTTTTAAACCTTTTTCTCTAGTTTCTCGAGTAGAAGAATACTACCAATAAAATAAACAAAGCATTATATAAAAATTAAAGATGAAAATAAAAAGAGAGAAAAACCTCTACTATCTAAATAAAAACTAAATTTACAAATAAAAAAAAAAAGAAGAAGAAAAAGACAAAAAAATTGTAAAAAGATAATAGTACTATTATTGCTTGTGCTAGACTATAAAAATTATATAGTGCTATATAGAGAAATGCTCTATTATAGTACCATATATAAAAAACAAAAATATGCCTAATAGAAAATTTGAAAAAGAAATTTTAATACATGTACTCTTCAGATCTCTAACATATCATTCATTGTTTATTTTGTAAGCAGTACTAAAATTCACTTGTAACATTGATTCCAATTAGGTAGGTGCATTTCTGATTAGGAAGATGTAAATACTGCTGATCTTTTGGAGGGGTAGGTTGGATTTTTCACTTTTGGTAAAATTTTGAAAAGTCCAAAGAGGAGTAAAATGATACTTGTATCAAATTTAAAGAAGAGTATATTATAGGTCAAAAACCAATGTATCAGGTACCTATCAGGTACCATATTACTATGATTGAAAAATATATAAAATACTACATATCGGTGACCTATCATACATATATCGTATAGTTTGGATATATCGGGTACTCGATGTGTATATGTAATAAAAATAATTTTTAAATCTACATATATTATAATTCTAAATCATTGTTTACAATACATATATTCTATATATTCAAAAAAATTTATCCTTTACGATATAAAAAATTAATTTTTACTACTTAAAATTTTTTTTAATTTGAAATATATCGGGTACCCGATAAATACAGTATTAACTAGTGATAGATAATGGATTGCATTTATAGTGCATATATGCAATGGCGGGAATAAAAGTAAATTTCCGGTTATTCTCATAGTAAGGCCAGAATTTTTATTCCCACTATACTGCATATATGCGCAAGAAACAATAAATAAATAAATAAATAAATAAATAAAGCAAACACGTTTTTTTTATTCACTTTTTTTTTTAACGATTTTTTTATTTAAATTATTTTTTAAATTATTTTATTTTTTTCATTTATTATTTTTTTTAATGCTTTATATAAATACAGTATCTTTAAATAACTTAATATATCTGTATCGCGCAGCTACTATATGCAACAATATATTATTATTATTATTAATATTATTATTTTACCTATTTTTTTATTGTTTTATTAAATTTTTTATTTTTTTTTATTGGTTCTTTTTTATCAATTTTTTTTTTATTGTTTATTTTTTTTTATTGTTTATTTTTTTTATTGCTTATTTTTTTTTATTGTTTATTTTTTTTTATTGTTTATTTTTTTTCGTTTTATTTTTTTATATTGTTTATTTTTTTATTAAATTTTTTAATTTTTTTTTTATCGATTCTTTTTTTTATTTTTTTACCAATTTTTTTTTATTGTTTATTTTTTTTTATTATTTATTTTTTTTTATTGTTTATTTTTTTTCATTTTATTTTTTTTTATTGTTTATTTTTTTTATTTTTTTTTATCGGTTCTTTTTTTTATTTTTTTACTGTTTTTTTTTATTGTTTATTTTTTTTTAAATTTTTTTTTTC
>QKWP01000986.1:55666-122567 GCA_003550325.1 Gigaspora rosea
TTTTTTTCTGTTTTCGTTTTTTTTATGTTTATTGCAGCTTTTAATTATTATTTTTTTTATTAATTTTTATTTTTTTAAATAATTTTTTTTATTATTAATTATTTTTATTTTTATTTTTCGGTTCTATGATAAATCTAGATTAGATCATCATCGCGTGATCTTTTTTTATTTATATATTTATATTTTTTTTCGCCTTTTTTTTATTTATAATTTTTTTTTGTCCTGATTCTTTTGATTTTTTTTTAATAATAGTTTTTTTAATAACCTTTTAAACTTTTACGTTTTTTTTATTTTTATTAATAATTTAATTTATTTTAAATATTTTTTATTTAATATTTAAATTTATTTTTATTGTTTTCGTATTATATTTTATTTAAATTTTCCCCCATTACACAGATCAGAATAGATAAGTATCCTTTTTTTCTTTTTTTTTGTTATTCTATTTTAATTTTTTTAGTACAGTACTAACTGCTAATAATTTTTTTTTAGAAAATAGCTGTCGTCCATTTTGGAGCAACCATTCTTCATTGTTGTTGCCATTACAACTTCTTTCGCCGCTATTGGTATCGTCCATTTTGGTTACGTTTTCTTTTTTAGGTTCTTTGGGTAATGGCTTCAGATTTTGTCGTTGGAGTCGTTAGTCGGTGCTTCGTCGTTAGTGTCGTGTCGAACATTTCAGTATATTATTCGTCGCTGGTGCCGTGTTTTTTTTGTCATATTTTGTTGACGCGCTCTAGTTCTAAATACTATTCTTTAGTTTTTCTGTTTTTTAGATTCTTCGCATAATTTCGTGATTGCTCAGGTGTCTAGTTGCTTCGTTTTTTTGAGCATTCTTGTATGACTACGTGGTATCTTGTCACTGATTTAGAGATTTTAGTTTGGGGTTTTTTTGGAAGTTCCTTGTATGACTATGGTGTCTTGTCGCCGATTTCGACATTGCTTCGCGTATATTTCAGGGTTTCTTGTCATAGATTTCGTTTTGGGCGCCCTGTGTTTCTGTGCGAGTTCGTGGTTGTCTCTTCTTAGGTCTCTGTGCGAGTTCGTAGTTGTCTCTTTTTGGGTCTCTGTGCGAGTTCGTGGTTGTCTCTTCTTGGTTTCTGTGCAAGTTCGTGGTTGTCTCTTCTTGGGTCTCTGTGCGAGTTCGTGGTTGTCTCTTTTTGGGTCTCTGTGCGAGTTTGTGGTTGTCTCTTCTTGGGTCTCTGTGCGAGTTCGTGGTTGTCTCTTCTTGGGTCTCTGTGCGAGTTCGTGGTTGTCTCTTCTTGGGTCTGTGGTTATCTTTTCTTGGGTCTCTGTGCGAGTTCATGGTTATCTCAAGTGTCTTGTCACCGATTTTAATGTTGCTTGGTGCATTTTTGGGTGTCTTATAGATTTTACCTTGGGTACCTTGTTAGTTTTCTTAATTAATATATATGTAGTTGCTAATACTGTGAATAGCAAATTGGCAATTTGCTAGCATATATGTTAATTGAATTTAAAATCCATATATGATTGTAGACGGTGTAAATATAAGTAATAAAACCTAAAGGGTATGGCGACTTAGAGAAGTTGCCAAGTTGTCACCCCCCAAGCGGCAGATTGAGAGTTCAAATCCCACTGGTGACGATAATGAAAAGGAGACCTGTGTTCGGTAACTGTGGCTCAGATTGGTTGGGTATGAAACCTGTAACCTTGGTCCTACCATCGTGAATGGGAGCTTTTGGGTGCAATGGTATTTGTTACACCGTAAATCCAGGGAACCAGAAAACAGAAACCAATTTGGCAAGTCCCGAGTAAGGAGGTAGAGAAGATCTAATAAGTGCTACCAAAATAAGGTTGTACTGGGGTCGGAACGAACCTTATAAGGGCAATGTAGGTAACGATGTGGCCTTGGCGCAAGTTACTGAAGACCACGATAGTTATATGATGTGGGACATATTCTTGTAAGTGGCTAGCAATTTCTACGAGGGTAAAGTAGCCCTAAGGTCGGTAGTTATTGTGAATAACCCTAAAAAAGCCATAATATATACTGGCTTATAGGTAAGATAGTAATAGGAGAAGCATGGGTCAGAGAGTTTAAATAGGCAGGTCCCGTAGTTGATCTGCAGGTATGACAGCTAGTGTAGAACCTTCGGGTGGACTACTTAAATTAGGCACCAAAAGTGCACGTGTGGCTAGTTGTATACTCATTCGTGTAACAAATATTACAAATATTCAATAAAACCGTCGGCCAAAGTAGACGGCTATTAAAAACAAAAAAAATAAGTAGTAAAACCTCTGGCAAGCTCTAGCCATACGAATGTGATGGATAACTATCTTGCTAAGTCTGCTGGCTTATATTTTTTATGTCTTTATCTTCTGGCTCACCATGAGATCATTGATTTTAAATTCTTTTATATTTATTTTTTATATTTTATTTTTAATTAATATATATGTAGTTGCTAATATTGTAAATAGCAAATTGGCAATTTGCTAGCATATATTAATTAAAATTATTACTTTAGGGTTAGGGTTAGGGCATATTAGTTAGCATTAGATTTTTTTAGTATAAATTATGTGATTAAGGTTAGTTCGTTGGATTCTTGTTAATTTTGTATTAATTGTATAATTGTATTAATTAAAAAGCAAATGCTTAAAATGTTTGTTATCTATATTATATAAATAAAAAATTTTAAATGACTTAATTAGTATATATATTTTTAATAAATTAAAATGAAGTAGTAATATTATATTTTTACAGAATTCATATATGCGTTATATACCTGATATATATATGGCATATATACTATATGTGTACTATATGTGTCTGACATGTGTCTGATATTCTACATGACTCTACACATATTGGGTACCCTATAATATATATCGGGTACATGATGCATTACAGAATTTATATATGCGATATATATACGGCATGTATACTATATGTGTATTATATGTGTACTATATGTGTCCGATATGTGTCCGATATCCTGCATGAACTCTACATATATCAGGTATATGTATAAATTTATCCTACACATATCGGTCACATATCATATATATAGTATACATATCGGGTACCTGATATTATACCGATGTGCATCGTTTTGACCTGTGTATTCTAGATAAATATTATTTTTTTGCTGTTTCCACTGTTTTGCTACAGATTATCTTGTTAACAAAAAAGCTTTTTGCCTTCAACCAAAATTTTTATACAAGAGCATCACCTCCTGCTGGTTATCTTTTAAGAAGATGCTTTTGGCTTGCATGCTGAATATACAAAGGAGCACCCAGAATAAGAGTAGACCTTTATAAAAACCATATTTCTGTGTTATTCTACTATATATTAATTATAGGCAATACTTCAACAAAAAACTTTTTGTTTTTTTCAATAAAAAAATTTGGTTCAAGCGATTATTGGAAAGAGTTTTTGTTGTACTTAATTTAGTACAGTATTAAAAAAGTTATATTGTATAAAATTTATAAAAAAATAAAACAAATTAAAATTTTAAAAAATTATAAATCTAACTTTGATTTAGAATATTAAAAAAAATAGATAGCAATCATTTTATCAACAATTTTTTCATAGACACCCATTTTACTAACAATTATTTACCAAGTTTATTTTACTAACAGTTTATTTTACTAAAGCTTATTTTACTAACAAAGTAATTCTGGTCATTGTTATTAGGTTAAAGTAGAATTAGAGTTAAAGTTAGTATGCTTTATAGAAAAAACTTGTTAGTGTAATAACTTTGGTGAAATAAACTGTTAGTAAAATAAACTTGTCAGTGAATAATTTGTTAATAAAATATAATGTCTATGAAGTAATTGTTAATAAAATAATACAAACCCAAAAAAAAATAGTATTTTAAAATAGTTAAATTAAACCTAGTTTAAAGTAACACAATCCAAAAATAATTAGTTTTTTATAGTAAAATATATAAGAGATAAAAAATTGGTAAAATTAAATAAAATATAACTTTTTATTTACTAAAACAATTTTAATCATTAGAATTAGAAAAACTAGCTTTTTATAAAATTTGTGGTATTGAATTTTTTTAAAAATTTGTAAATTTTTTTAAGCAATTTGTTTTAATTATTAAATAAAATTATAGAGCAGTTTTTCTGATTCTAAAAATAGTATAATTATTAAAATTGGTTGAATATTTGTCAAGTTATAAAGATTTAAATTTTAGGTGTCAATAGTTGTTTACAAAAATCATATGATATTGACCAATCAAAATAATCATTTTGTGTAACTGGAGAAATTTGAGCCAACAGGAGAAAACTTTATGATATATAGAAGTATAATGTTATAAATATAACCTTTATTAAAAACTTACTATTATAAAACGTGCATTTTATTCTATCTTTTAGTCAAATTTGATTACAACTGTAAAAAGTTTTATTAGTAGCACATTTTTAATTTCTATATAAATATCGTTGTACCACTGAATCATATGATAAATGATCTATTTACACTTAATTGGGTCATTACATCTTTCAATTAGGGATTGGAACCGCCTAAAATTTTTCTTAATCATTTAATTGTTTAGCTGTTTATGTGTTCAATTTGGCCTGCATTAAAATAATTCTGGCCCACAACCAACACAATTATGCCTGGAACTATGGAGCAATTTTTGAATGGTTAAACGGTTCCAATCTCTACTTTAAACCTACTTTTTAAATATTTCTATTGATATATAGTATGATTATATCTAAAAGTAGTCATGCAAGAATAAATCGATATAGAACAAATTTATGTCGTCATATAGCAATTCAAAGTTATTTTATTTATTTATTAAAATTTATTCATTAATATATTAAAATAATATATTATTTTATTTATTCTATATTAGAGATTTTTAGAAGATAAAAAACTTTCTATTCAAAAAAATACATTATATTTCAGAAGTTTTTTATTTTAGTCATAATCAAGGCATAGTAGCAATAACAAAATATTCTGTGCAAAACTCAAGGACTTGTCATCTCATCTCACCCTTTTTTGCGGTTCATATCCGCAGATTTTTTGTAATATATAAATGCCTTTTCTTCATCCTTTTCAACTCCAACTCCATAATTGTAACAATGTCCAACCTTAGAAGTTCCATCAACGTCACCCATCTCTGCAGATTTTTGATAATAAATGAATGCCTTATGCACATCCTTTTCAACTCCAACCCCATAATAATAACAATATCCAACCATATATGTTCCATTAACGCTTCCCATCTCAGCAGATTTTTGATAATATATGAATGCCTTATGTTTATCCTTTCCTACTCCATCTCCACGACGATAACAACGTCCAACCATGTAGGTTCCATCAGCGTCACCCTTCTCAGCAGATTTTTGATAATAGATGAACGCCTTATGCTCATCCTTTTCAACACCAATTCCATGACGATAACATCGTCCAACTTTATATATTCCATTAACGCTTCCCATCTCAGCAGATTTTTGATAACAGATGAATGCTTTATGTTCATCCTTTTCAACTCCAATTCCATCATTATAACAACGTCCAACTTTATATGTTCCATTAGCGCTTCCCATCTCAACAGATTTTTGATAATAGATGAACGCTTTATATTCATCCTTTTTAACTCCAACTCCATAATTATAACAATATCCAACCATATATGTTCCATCAGCGTCACCCATCTCAGCAGATTTTTGATAATAGATGAATGCCTTATGATTATCCATTTCAACTCCAATTCCATAGCGATAACAACGTCCAACTTTATATGTTCCATTAGCGCTTCCCATCTCAGCAGATTTTTGATAAAAGATGAATGCCTTCTGTCCGTCCTTTTCAATTCCAACCCCATCATGATAACAATATCCAACCATATATGTTCCATCAGCGTCACCAAAATCAGCAGATTTTTGGTAATGGATAAATGCCTTATGTTCATCCTTTTCAACTCCAGTCCCTTTATCATAGCAACATCCAACATTATATATTCCAATAGCGTAACCCATTTCTGCAGATTTTTGATAATAAATGAATGCCTTATGTTCATCCTTTTCAACTCCAATTCCTTTATCATAACAATATCCAACATTACTTGTTCCATCAGCGTCACCCATCTCAGCAGATTTTTGATAATAAATGAATGCCTTATGTTCATTCTTTTCAATCCATTTACCAAAACGATAACAAATTGCAAGGATTATTTGAGCCATAATATTGGCTTGGTTACCTAAACACCATTTGATTACATTATCTGGATTTTGTTTCCTTTTTGCTAAAAATTGATCCAATATGTTAGGTATTTGTTCTGAACGCTTGCCTTTCAATCTTTCTTCATAATATAGATTGTATAATTCTTTAATAATTTCATCAGAAATATTCAGTGTGTTATTATCTTCCAAATATAATTGGTTAAAATTATTGGCTATTTGATTAATATCAGATGAACAAACGGTTTTTTCAGGTTGTTTTACAATTAGATTATTTGACATTTTAAATCAAAGACACTATTTAAGTGAGAAAAATCAAAATCTATTTAGTCGATTTATACCACTATTTTATACTAGTTCTCGGGTGATACAATTTTTTTATGGCGTACGTGCGGCACTTGTTTTAGCAAGTAATACAACCTCCTAAAAAGAAAATAGCCGATCAGAGAACGCAAATTGTTAATCCAGTCTTTCGCACGTTTTCGAAAATACTCGACAACTAATGTTTAAATCGACCATGGTGCACCAATTAAAAATGGGCGAGAACAAAATTTTACAAATGAATAATCTATCATAACCATAATGCCCTAACTAGGAATTAGCTACGACACTTATTTTAGCGAAGAATACTCCTAAAAAGGGAAATGGTCGCATATTTACAATTCCGAATCAGCCCGACGTAGAATTCGTGCGGAGGAAAAAAGAAACAAAATTTTACATATAATCAGCACTCTATAGCCCCTAACCCTAATGTCCTAACTAGGGATGGACGAACCAAGAATTTTTCGAATCTACTGTGCAGGCTGCGTTTCCTACGTAGCATTATGCAAGATGACAGAATTATGCATGTTAATCTGAATTTTAAAAATAGCACTGCGCAGCCTGCGCAGCGAACCATCCCTAGACCTAATCCTAACTTTTATCTTTACACAAGTTAGTTTGCAAACTCAAATACCTTTTTTAGTCTCTGTTACTCGTGGAAATAAGTAAAACAGACCTGACATTGACCTCAAAATTTAATGAGTCACCCAAGTTCTGATTAGTCGTGTATAAATACCGTTTTTGCTTGAACAAGCCACCTTTCATCAATCAAATCACATGATCAGTTGTGACAAAAAAAATCGAAGTTTTTAAAAATTTAAGTAACTTAGGATTTTATTTACAAAACCGCCTTTTGTGTCCTAACAAAAAATTTCTTAAATAATCTTAGTACAGAATAGTATGTCTTTATACTGCTCTAACGATATATTTTTTACTATTATAAATTGTTGCGCCCTAATATTTACTTATTTTTCATTTTCTCTTTAGGCCGTTTGAAGTTAATTTTTCGGTTAATATCACCCCCCAACGGCCCCCGGCCCTCCCGGTAAAATGAACATATGAAAAAAAAATAAAAAAATAAAATATTATCATTATTTAGAAATCAAATTCAATATATAAATTCATTTATTACTTCGTGCATGAGATATTACTAGTATATATTAAGTATTTATAAAGTGGCTGGCGTACGTACATAGTTCTATATCTGATATGTGGAGACGTCTAAAGCGGAGCAGAATCACATGACACCTGACCAATCAAATTAGGAATTTGATGATCTTCGGCGAAGCAAACAAGAATGAGGAACAAAAATACAAAAAACGACAGTCTAAACCTACCTTGGTGTGTTAATTAAAAATATAGGAAGGCAATTTTGCTTATATATTACTACCTAAACCTATCTAAGGCCGTTTGAAGCTAATTTTTCGGTTAACGTATAAAAAAAGTAAAAATTAAAAAAATAAAAATACCGCATAATCACGAAATAACGCGATGTGGGTGTGGTTTCGAAGTTCGGCCTAAATTTAGATTAATTCAGGTCGAAATTCGAAATAACTCTCTGTGCGTTATTTCGCGGTTATACGGCAAATAAAAATAAATAATAATTAAAAAAATAATTTAAAATAAAAAAAATATATAATTTAAAATAAAGTAAAATACAATAAAATAAAAACGAAATAAAAAAAAAACCATAATTTAAAAAAAAACATAAAATAAATAAAAAATAAAGTAAAATACAATAAAATAAAAACGAAATAAAAAAAAAACCATAATTTAAAAAAAAACATAAAATAAATAAAAAATAAAGTAAAATACAATAAAATAAAAACGAAATAAAAAAAAAAACATAATTTAAAAAAAAACATAAAATAAATAAAAAATAAATAAATAAGAACAAATTTTAGCCCCTACTTGGCTGTCCTCTCATATATGTTTATTTAAGTTTGCGATGAAACGATTCAAGAAAAACTGTTGAAAATAGAGCTTCCGAAGTGTTTTTATTCGATTTTGAAAAGCTAGAAAACCAATGAGTAAGAAATGTTTGAATAAACATTTAACTTTTCGGAAATAACAATTACAAACAAATTATTCGAATTGATATTTTTTTACATTAATTTTTAAGCCATCCGAGTAGTGAACAAAATTTGCTCGACCAATAGGAACTTGGGAACCCAAAATTCCGATCTGTGATCGCATACATATTTTAAAATGATGCATATCCGATCACTAGATCACGAGAATTTTGGCTGTAAAAATTGCACGTACGTACGAAGTTCTTTTTCTCTGATGAATACATTATAATATAATTAATTAATTAAGGCCATTTGAGGTTAATTTTTCGGTTAACATCACCCCAGCTGAAGTCTCCCCCGCCTCCTCCCGAAAACGAACAGCCAATCATAACGCTGGATGACTCTCGCCAGTCACCTGATTTATATCAACCAATGAAATTGACTCATTTTTATATGTTCGTTTCATATGTTCGTTTCATTTTACCCTCTTCCCCCCCTCCTGAGAGTCCTGGAAAAATGATGTTAACCGAAGAATCAACTTCAAACGGCCTGGCCGTTTGAAGTTAATGTTCTGGTTAACATCACCCCCAATGGTCCCCCCGGCCACCGGGTAAAATGAACATATGAAAAATAATGAAATATTATCATTATTTAGAAATCAAATTTAATATATAAATTCGATTTATTACTTCGTGCATGATATTACTAGTAGCTGACATATGTACGAACGTACTACTTAGCTCTATATATGGGAGTCGGAGCAGAATCACGTGATATCTGACCAATCAAATTAAGAGTTTGATGATCTTAGCCAATTTTGCTTATTATTTTTCTTTTTCATAGTGAATGTGGGTCGTATAACAGTTGCTATACGCCAAATGGACTCACACAAACTCACGGTATAACAGAAAAAGAAAATAAATCCGTTATTGAATGTTCCGCATCCAATAACAGCGTATCTGGCTTCGAATTTAATGTGCTTGACAACCTGAGACCCTTCGGGGCCCAGGTTAGCACATTAAATTCAAAGCCAGATACTTCTTTTATTTGTCATCCAAAATGATCATCCCGTGATCCTTCGGTTCACGGTATTCTCATTTCTCCTGCCAAATAAAACTGTTATTGGATGCTACACATCCAATAACTATTTATTATATTACTACCTAAAACTTATCTAAGGCTGTTTGAAGTTAAGCTTTCGGTTAACATCACCCCTCCACTTTCTTTTTGATGTCCCCCGGTAAAAATTTAAAAAAATAAATACTGCATAACCACGAAATAACGCGATGGGTGTGGTTTCGAATTTCAGCCTAAATTAAGATTAATTCAGGCAGAAACTCGAAATAACTCTGTACGTTATTTCGCGGTTAAAATAAAAATAAAAAAACGAATTAAAAAAAATAAAAACTTAAAAAAACATAAATAAATAAATAAATAAATAATAAAAAATAAAACTAAAGTTTTAATTCCTATTTGCTGTCCTCTCATATATGTTTATTTCAGTTTGCAATGAAACGATTCAACAAAAAACTACTGAATAAAGAGCTTCCGAAGTGCTTTTTGTTCGATTGTGAAGAGCTAGAAAACTAGTATTAGCGAGAAGAAATATTTGAATAAACATTTAGCTTTTACGGAATCATTCGGGACAAAATTTGCTCGACCGGGAAACCCAAAATTCCAATCTGTAATCGCTGCATACATACTTTAAAAGATGCAGATCCGATCACTAGATCACGAGAATTTGCCTGTAAAAATTGTACATACGTACGAAGTTCTTTTTATCAGATAAAATACTTTTTATAATAAATTAATTACATACCGATATTTATTTATTTTTGCTCCTTTCTTTTATAAGAGGAATGTAATGTTAAAGCCGTTTGAAGTTAATTTTTCGGTTAACATCACCCCCAGCTGAAGTCTCCCCCCGAAAAATGAACAGCCATCAAAACGCTGAATGACTCTCGCCAGTCACCTGATTTACATCAACCAATGAAATTGCTTCATTTTTATATGTTCGTTTCATATGTTCGTTTCATTTTACCCCCTCCCCCCCCTCCCATGAGTCCTGGAAAAGTGATGTTAACCAAAGAATCAACTTCGAACGGCCTATCTATTAATGATCGAATTGATAAGTTACCACAGAGTTAAATAAATGTCGGCATCAACAGGCATCAAAAACTTATCGATTCGCTCATTGGCAATTATTTCTATTGTCCTAAAGTTTTTGGGACACTTGAAAACAGTTAATCCGTGATCATCAATCACATGATGACGCAATTTGTTTACCAGAATTACGCAGATTGGCCTAAACTATACCCTCAAACTAACCCTAACCTAGCCCGAATGATTGTCATGTGATAATTGTGATGATCACTGGGTTAACTCTTCTTCAAACTACCCGAGTTTTGAAGTCCGTTGTAATGAATGTATGATCTTAACAATAAAGTTGACCAGCTTTAAAAAGAGGCCGAAAGAAACGGGACAGAGAAAAAAAATTGACAAAAACTTATTAAAATTATCTATATAATTTATAAATAATTTACATTTTCGGTTTATTTCATTAAAAATGAGTAAACTTTATAATGAGTTTTAAAAGCTTCTATATTATATTTTTGAGCTTTGGGTTCGGATTATAGTTTCGGGGTCTCGCGTTTTGGAGTTCTGATTTTTTTGAAAAAATCCAGTTTCGGATCAGAACCCTTTTGAAACTAGTTTCGGGTAGGTTTCGTTGACACCAACTCTGATACTTACTCTATTGCAACTATACTTGCTGAGTTTTTGTATTCACGATTTCTCTTTACCATACAAATTTATTTCAATTACATATAATATTAACTATCTTGAACTAAACGGTATTACCTATCATTTGGTAACATCGGAGGCTAATAATAATCGACAATCACGGGATTCGAGGGTTATTTGAAGAATAGTAAATCCAATGATATATTCGTGGTCATCACATCACATGATTAATCACTCAGTTTGAGTTAGGGCTATTATTTGGGTTAGGTGATAGGCTGATTTTGTTAGTAAAAATGATGTAATTGTATGATTTTACTCTAATACCTAGTTTTGGTTTTGAATTGGCTAAAAAAAGATTATATATATATATAAAGTTTATTGTACAAAATTAATTAATTAATTATATATATATATATATTTTTTTTTTTTTTACGGTGTCCTGCTTTGGCCTCTGGGTTTTACGAATAATACCAGGAACGTAGTACGAAGTACGAAGTGTATGGTTAACAGTGTACGATTTCTTGAATCTTATTGGATGGCGTATTCAAATTGATCATTTGATGCGTATTGACATCACGTGCATAATGTGCGTTTGATATGAAAGCGTTTTTTGTGTAATTCATTTTGATAAACTTGCGCATCTTCTAAATTCTGGCACGAGCGTCTATACCTGTTATGCCTTGCTACTTATATGGATGGTCATACATACTGAGCAGATCTAATGATTTGTTTAAATTTGTTTAATGCCATATGAAATCGATTTTTGTGGATTTCATTTGATAGACTTGTGGCTGTGCACAGCTTTCAAATTCTGACTAGTGAGTTTGTGGAACCGCACCAGGGGTCTAGACACTTTTGCAGTAACGTGACGTGGCACATGAGAATTAACCAATCGGAGAACGTAAATTTTGATCATCCCGGATCAGTCCGAATCAAAACAAAACACGTGTACAAGAAGAAAAAAAGAGAAAAGAGCGAAAATACTCGAAAACTAGTGTTAAAATCGGCCTTAAAAACTGCATAAAAATGTCCAGAATGCGATTTTACATATATATAGGGACCTTCTAAGGATATACACGAACCCTAACCCTAACCTTAACAATAAAGCCAAAAAGTTAATCCGAAGACGCCACACCACGTGATGGTCACGTTACTGCAAAAGTGTCTAGACTCCTGGTGGGGCCGAGTTAGTGGTGTCCAAAAAATTTTGCATGTCGTGTAACCCGAGTCACTTCGACCTAAATAATGTTGCCTGAAATCAACTAACAAACCTGCTAACCGTGTACTATAATTTTACTCGTCAGCCAAAGCTAGTATTAATGCTCCGCAGGTTTGATCCGAGGTCTGAATCCGAATCGCCAGAGTGGCTCAGGTTACACAAAATGCAAATTTTTTGGGCACCACTAACTTAATAATTCGACACAATGAGTTAAGCTTGTGTTGAAGCGATTATAAAATCTTATTATTTACAATATTTCACTAATTAATTTTAACTTCATGCACTAAGTAAAATTATTCAGATCTAAAAATACATCAAATAAGCTAAATTTTTTTATTTTACTTGAAATTTGAAGAAAAGATGCTTAAATTTGACTTTTTTGATCAAAAATCTAAAATTATATACCTATTCTCTAAATTTTAAGTAAAATAAAAACAATTATGCCAATTTGATGCATTTTTAGGTGCTAAACAATTTATTTAGTGCACAAAGTTAGAATTATTAATGAAACTTTGTAAATCATAAGATTTTATAGAATTTTATTAATAAAATCCTATAATTCACAAAATTTTACTAATTAATTCTAACTTTATAAACTAAGCAAACTTGTTCAGAACCAAAAAATGCATATAAATATATTTGAACTTAGACCAGTTTGCAAACTTCAGACTAGATCTGGATCAAGCTCAGACTTGACTAAAAAGTTTGAATATAAAAGTCTCAGACTTAGACTTGATTAAAGTCTGGTTCGGATTTGTTCTATAAGAGAACTATGACCAATAAATAAATGTGATTTTTAAGAAGTATTTTTTAATAAATTAGTTTTAAAAATTTTTTATAAAATGTGATAATAACTATACTATTAATGTGATTATATAAAGTATTTTAATATTATATATAATTTTGTTTCCTGAACAATGTTACTTAGAGCATTATTATTAGTATAATTTTAATTTTTATATGTAGCAATTATAATCAATTATTTAAAAAAAACAAAATTTAAAAAATTTTTAGTTTTTGATTAGTTGATTAGTAATTAGTCAACTAAGTTGGTTCTGTAAAATTCAAATCAATTAGTTGTCAACTTTACAACTATTTAATTATTTAATTTTTGATTTATATTACTACTTATAGTTTGTCAAGTATTGTTATTTTATTAGGCATTACTATTGAGTATACAATATTAATGAAGTTTTAAATTTTTAGATACACTATTACATAATAAATGGATATCCGAAACAGTTTATCAATTAATGCTAACTATATGTTTTCAGAAGATATAATATACTAAGTCTTGTTCAATAGGTAATAGATTTATGAAATGAGTTGACCCTTGCTTGATTATAAAAGTATTCAAATATTGCAGTATCTTAGTTAAAATGGATGGAACCATGATTATAAAGAATTGAATAAGAATTCTGCAGATAAAAATAATAAAAATTCTGAGCCAATGAATTTTGATAATATTGAAAGCGAGGAGTATGAAGAAGTTGAAAATAGTAATAATATTTAAAAATGATAAAATTCTAGATTTTGTGTTTTTTTATTATATTAATTTCTAGATAATAAAGTTTTAAGTTCATAGATATTGGAATTACAGTTATTCCTCTATATAATCATGCAATTGGGCACATCCTAATGTGGTGATTATAAAGAGATATGACTTTATAAAGGTACCTCTATATAAGTACAAATTATAATTGATATAAAAAAAGCAATTTAATACAATAGAAGTATTTTAAAAATTTTATATATGATTGTAGATAGTTACTATATAGTAAAGTTACAAATTTACTAATTAAATCAACTTTTATACAATAATTAAAGTTGTAAAAGAATAAAATACACTTACTTTAAAGTTTTTATACAAATTAGATAACATTTTATTAGCAAAATTTTTATTTTATGTATCTATGAATATAGCTAAAAAATTTGTAACTTTTTTTTTTTAAGGTGAGGTCGTGCCTCGAAGACTTTATTATTAAGTATATGTTTGTATATATTAAATTTGTAACTTTTTTTTGTATGAACTGTATGAATATAATATAAACAACTTATCAATAAAATATCAACTGATTTATATAAAAATTTTAGAGTAAATGCATTTTGTACTCCTGAATAATGTTTATTATTGCAAATAATCTATTTTTTTAGTATTATTTTGACTTTTATATATAGCAACAGTGTCAACAATCAATAATCATTAATTGTTGCTATATATAAAAGTCAAAATAATACTAAGCAAATCAATTATTAAAACTATTTAGGAGAACAAAATGTATTTACTCTAAAATTTTTATATAATCAGTTGATATTTTATTGATAAGTGTTTATTTTATGTTTATACAGTTTATGCAAAAAAGTTACAAATTTTTTAGCCATATTTATAGATTCAAAAAATAAAAATTTGCACTAATAAAATGTTATCTAATTTGTATAAAAATTTTAAAGTAGGTGTATTTTATTCTTCTGAGCAACTTTAATTATTGTATAAAAGTTGATTTAATTAGTAAATTTGTGATTTTACTATATAGCAACTATCTACATTAGGAAAATAAAAACATTAATAATCTGCAAATTTATTAAATAGGTGCAGAATTTTGTTTAAAAAATTGCGAAGATCATCAAAATTTAGATTTTTGCAATTCTTCGCAGATTTTTTGGCAAAAATTTTAAAAATATTTAAAAAGTATAATATTTGGAGATTATAATAAAATCAGAAAATTAAAAATATTAATAATCTGTAGTGATCTTTAAATTTATCAAATAAGTGCAAAATCTTGTTTAAAAAATTGCAAAGATCTTTAAAAATTCAGATTTTTGCAGTTTTTCACAGATTTTTTGCCAAAAAATCTGTACAAATTTTTAAAAAGTATAATCTTTGCAGATTATAATAGGCGCCGCCTATTATAATCTGCGATAATCTACTATGCTACTTACCTGCTAGTAAGAATACAGAGAAAAACAATAAACAAAACAAAGCGATAAATAAATAAATAAACATTTTTTTATTCTTTTTTTTTTTTATTAATTAATTTTATTGTTTTTTTTAGTTTTTTTTTACATTTTAATTTTTTTATATTATTGTTTTTTATATTATCAGGTTTTTTTATTTTTTATTTTTTTTAAAATTTGAAATAAAACAATGGTAAGAATAAAAGTAAATTTCCAGTTATTCCCATAATAAGAAATAACCAGAATTTACTTTTATTCCCATATATGCAAGTACGTATATAACACTACATTTTTTTATTTTTTAAATTTTAAATTTTAGGGGTATGGCGACATAGTGTAGTTGAATTGTTGTCACCCCCAAGTAGTTGTAACAAAAGGTACAGAGTTCAAATCCCACTGGAGACGACTTTGAAAATTTACTTGCGTTATGATAACCTAAACTCCAAGCTCAGATTTTTACATTTGTTTCTTGGGTTATACCAACTAGTATTAGGAGCTCTGGTGCTGTGTTATGCACAGAATTGGGGCGCATAAAATCCTGGGGAGCGCAGGCACTGTGTTATGGCATAAAATCCTGGGGAGCGCAGGCGCTGTGTTATGCACAGAACTGTAGGACAATAGGAAACCATACTTGGCAAGACCCGAGCAAAGAGGTAGCTGATCTTCGACGGTACCCAAACAGGAATCGGACGGGGACTGACCAGTTCAGACTGACCGGAAGCGAACTTACGCAAAAAGGGTTTATGCCGGACTCTACCAACTGAACCACCGTAGTCACTTCAGAGGAAAAGGACATGTGTTATAGAATTATGTACCAGGGAGAGGGAGTCCCTGGGTTCGCCAGGGCAGACTGACCCTTCTGGGTCTTCAGATTGGAAATAGGAAAGCAACCAGGATAAAGAAAGTTCCAGGGGAAAGAAACTAGAAGAAGAGTGGTACTGGGATCATGTGAACTTTGTAAGGGCATGTGTCATACTATAGATACTAGTAAGAAGGTAGTGGCTTGAGATATGGGCCATGTTGCGGCAGCATTTAAGAAATAGCTTGAGATACGAACCCAGCAGCGGCAGCACTACAGGTACTTTTAGTGGTCAAGTAAGATGCAAAAACCAGTTTGAGTATATGAGTGGGACATATAGGATATTCTGGTAGGTTTAGGTCATAGATAAATAGTCTAAGTTTCGGTACTTGGTAGTTGTAGTAATCCAATACAATAGTCACAGATGTTGTAATAATAACTATAGCTTAATAAAGACCGAGGCATGACCTCACCTTAAAAATCAAAAAAAAATATATTTTTAAATTTTTTTTTAACTTTTTATTACGTTTTTTATTCTTGTATTAAATTTTTTTTACTTTATATATTTTATTTTATTTTATTTTTTTTAATTTTTTTTTTGAGTTTTTTTAATTTTTTTTTAATTTTTAGTTTTCTTTTTCAATTTTTTTTTATTTTTTTTAATTTTTTTTAAATTTTTTAATTTGTTTTATCATTTTTTATTTTTTTCCTTATTTACTTTTTATTATTATTATTATTATTATTTTAGAAATTAATATTTTTGCACATGTGCACTATAGTGCACCTCATATGATTTGGTGTAATGTGAAATCAAAACAACCAAAATAATCTATTTTTTTTGTTTGTTAGAGTTAGAGTGAGGTTAGAATAGTGTGTAAGCAGAAAAGGGTCTTTATAGTAAAATTATGAAATCTTGCAAGAATTTTTTTTGTTAGAGCACAGAGAATAGTTTCATAAGCAAAATTATGAGCCACAGACGATTTTTTTAAAAGATCACTATTTTTTCTCGATTTTAAAATACACCTGATCCTACGATCTAACTGGTTTATCAGATGGGTGTATTACAACGCATATGCGCTAAATTACATAAACTATTTTTTTATTTTTTTTTTATTTATATATTTTATTTTATTTTTTTTTAAATTATTTTATTTTTTAACTTATTATTTTTTTATTATTTATTACATTTTTTTATCTTGATTTTTTTTATGAGTATTTCTAATTTTCACCAAGGGTGAAATCACTGGTTAAACAACATCATATTGCAAGATCGTTTTATACTAACTTGATTGCATAATTACAGAATTATTAAAACATGCGCAACGAATTTAATTTATTAAAACCCCATAACTTTATACTAACTCAATCTTCATAATTACATAATTATTAAAACATTGCGCAACGAATTTAATTTATTAAACTTTATAACTTTACTCTAAACTAAAGTATAATTATATGTCAATTTCAATTAAACAAAGACATCTTTCGCTAAAACCCCAAAACTGCTAAAAAAACTCTCTACAACGCTACGCTTCGCCTGTCGGCTCCGCTTCGCTTTAACACTAATACACATACTAGACGCACAATATTGTGAATCACCCTAACCCTAACATATCAGTAAAACGTTTACTATCTAAATACACTAACAAAACCAAAATACGTAAGCCTGTCTACGTCAAAAAACATTACTAATTACTGAAAAAACGGCACCGAAAAAAGTCGCCATTAATAAAGCAATGCAATACTAATCTCCAGAAATGGCAAAAAACAACACCCCAAGCACAATGATGGCACTAGTATACGACAAATCAACACCAGGAACTACGCTAACAAACGATAAAATGACGAAATCTAAGGATGCAACATGCAACGCTAAAAAAGACTGATTAGTGCTATAAAGTAAGAACAGGTAACTTGAAAAAAAGAAAAAAAAGTAAGAACAAAATGCACAAAGAAAACCTATACTTATAAACGACGGCACCAGTATACGACGAATCAATACTAGGAACTACGCCAACAACTGACAAAACAATAAAATGCAACCTAATGACGCAACATATAATGCTAAAAAAAATACTGGTTAGTGCTGTAAAAGAAAAAAGAAAAATAACATAGAAAAGAAAAGCAAATACTCATATATAAATGACCACTAACGCAACATATAAAAATAAACTGGTTAGAAAAGAGAAAAAAATGCAATATAAACAAAAAAAAATTTTTTTATATGCAGATTATCTGTTATGTATAACTGGTGATTTTACCCCAGGTTAATCATAGTTATTTTTTTTTTATTTATTGTTTTATTTTTTTTTATTTTTTTTATTTTTTTTTATTAATTTTTTTTTATTAATTTTTTTTTATTAATTTTTTTTAGGGTTTTATTTTTGGTGCACCTGCACCACAGTGCACCCCTTATCACGTGATCATCGTGATCGACATTCGGTAGTATTATATTTTAATTTATTAAAAATATAACAAATACGTACGAATGTAGTCATTTGAAATTTTTTTTATTTATATAGATTATTGCACGTAATGAACGTTTTGAGTAGTTAACAAGAAAACCTATTATACCCCGACCCTAACCCTAACACAAACCTAACCATAACACGAAACTAACCCTAACCCTAACTAACTGCGCACAACTATACCGATGAATTCACAAATTCACCACTAACAAAACACCTATAGAACTACAATAGCGAATTTACTTTAGCAACGTACGTATGGTGTATAATACACCAGTGATGAAACCGAAATCACGATGATTACAATCGACTTTTTATACTTATCACCAATGCATCGAATAAACGACGACATACAACGGAGAAAGTGACAAAATCCAAGTCTTTCCCAACAGTAACAATACTGACCACCAACACAATAGACTCCAGTAGCCACAACAACAATGATGAAAGTGTTCATTGCGCCAATAACGACGACCCAATGAGGTAATTTCGTAATGTAATCGGAAAACTGATAAGCGACATCTTAAAGAAAGAAAAATAGTAGTTATTACATACAAAAAACAATACACAAAGAAGCAAAAAAATCCTTTCCGGAATCCCAAGAAAGTTCAAAAATGCCATAACAAGGTCTAGAAAATGAAGAGAAAACATTCTATAATCCAAAACAACAAAAATAATGAAAAATCGAATCATACATCCAAGGAAAAGTGAACCTCCAAAACAACAAAATAATGAAAAACGAATCATACATCCAAGGAAAAGGGAAACTCCAAAACCCCTAACCAGCCTGAAAAAAAAGACGCGTTAGTAACAATTCGTGAATCTAAAAAACTGAACAACTACTAATACAATAAAACTATACCAACAAGACAGCAATTCACAAGGCACTAGCGAGCGATGAAACGAAAATGCCCTTAACAAGTCTAGAAAAAAGACACATTAGCAACAATTCACGAACCTAAAAATTGAAACAACTACTAATACAATAAAACTATATGTTCTGGCAACTATCAAATTACGTATTTTAACCAACGAGACAGCAATTCACAAGGCACCAGCGAGCAACGAAATGAAAACACCCTTAACAAGTCTAGAAAAAAAATGCGTTAGCAACAATTCACGAACCTAAAAACTGAAACAACTACTAATACAATAAAATCATACGTCCTGGCAACTATCAAATTACATATTTCAACACAAGACAGCAATTTACAAGGCACCAGCGAGTGATGAAATGAAAATGCCCTTAACAAGCCTAGAAAAAAGATGCGTTAGTCACGAACCTAAAAACTGAAACAACTACTAATACAATAAAGCTATACGTTCCATATTATGTATTTCAACCAAAAAGACAGCAATTCACAAGGCACCAGCGAGCGACGAAATGAAACGAAGACACTAAAATGACAAATTGACAAGGCACCAACAAGCAACGAAACGAAATGAAAGACGCTAAAATGCAAAATGACAATGAAAACATTCCAGCTTAATCTGTATAACAACATAAACTGTTGGAAAATGTATTACAATATTAGTAACGAATATAAAAAATATAAAACTAAAAAAAATATAAATACTTATCTGATGATCATTATTTATATCCCGTGATCAGGGGTGCATCATGGTGCAGGGTGCACTAAAATATAATTCCCTTTTTTTTTAATAATTTTTTTTTTATTAAATTTTTTTTTTATTAATTTTTTTTTTATTAATTTTTTTTTTCTTATTAATTTTTTTTTTTTTATTAATTTTTTTCTTATTAATTTTTTTTCTTATTAATTTTTTTTCTTATAATTTTTTTCTTATAATTTTTTTTTTGCAATTACTATTTGTATACTAGTGTATAAACACGGGTACATATGATAACTTAATACAGGTACATATGATAACTTAAAATTTTGCTTATGAAACCACTCTTTGGGCTCTAACAAAAAAAATTTATTGCAAAATTTTATATAAACTATAACCCCTTCCAATCCAAAAGCTGACCCTAACTCTAATTTTAAATCGGGTTTAATTTTGGTCTATAATTTATATTTTACGCAGATTTACAAATAAATTAATTAGTACCCGTGTACATACATGTAGTATACAAATAGTTTTTTCCTTTTTTTTTCTTATTAATTTTTTTTTTCTTATTAATTTTTTTTTCTTATTAATTTTTTTTTTATTAATTTTTTTTTCTTATTAATTTTTTTCTTATTAGTTTTTTTTCTTGACTTTTTTTATAATTCTATTTTAATATTATCATGTTTTTTTAATTTTATTTTTTTTAACTTTTTTTCAACTTTTTTTAATTCTATTTTATAGTAGATGTTTTTTTAAATTTTTTTATTTTTTAATAGGATAATCCTATACAACGCACCCTGCGATGTGCTAATTTATCGCAGTATATAGGTAAACATAATTTGTAGATCTGTGACAAATAAATTTATATAAATTAATATAAGGTTAGGGTTGGGTTAGGGTTAGAGATTAGAGAGCTGGAGAGAGCAATAGCTTATAACATAATTTTGCAAGAAATTTTTTTGTTAGAGCTCAAAAAGTGGTTATGTAGACAAAATTTTTTGATATTACGAATGTTTGAAAATATCATTACACAAAGAAATTTGCACATTACACCTGATCTTCAAATTTAATTGGTAGATTGTTTGGGTGCAATATACAAGCGCAATGCAGGGTGCAAAGCCTAGGAAACTCCTTTTTAATAAATTATTTATTTATATTATCATACGTTCAGTGTTGGCAATTTTTGCGGGCAAACAATTTTTGAGGGCCGGCCAAATGGCCAACTGGCCAACGGCCAATGGCCAATGGCCAAATTTTGGTCAAAGTTTTTAATTATATAATTTAGCCAATCATATTGCAAGTTTTACTATATAAATGTTTGGCCATTTCGGCCAAATAATTTTTTTGCCCATTTTGGCCATTTGGCTGCGGCCATTGGCTACGGCCAGTGGCCGGTCAAATAGCCAAGTGACAACACTGCATACGTTTTATTTATTTTTATCATTTTTTTTAATTTTTTTATTTATTTTTAATTTTTTATTAAACATTTTTTTAGGGAATTGCTATATGCACCATGGTTATACAAGAATTTCTATTTTTAGAATTCAAAATAATATATACACTTATGTTATACAAAGGCTCAGTGCATTGTTTTTGCAAAAATAATTTTTGGTTACACACTGCTAATGTCATGTAACATTACACAAGTCCAATTTGGTAACCTAACCCTGGGTCGGCCTGCATTAAGCTTAATGCTAGTGGGCACTATCATCATCTAGTATATATACAGTGATTGGCTAGATTTAGGGTTAGGGTAGGCCAGAATTATTTCTAACTCCGCCAGAGCATTATCATGATAGTTCCCACCAGCATTAAGCTTAATGCTGGCTGACCCAGGTTAGGTTACCATAATTAGACTTGTATAATGTTACATGACATTAGCAGCATATAACCAAAAATTATTTTTGCAAAAACAATGCACCGGGCCTTTGTGTAACACAAGTGCATAAATTCTAAAAATAGAAAATCTTGTGTAATCATGGTGCGAATAGATGGTGCGAATAGCAATTCCCTTTTTTTAAATTATGTATTTTTTATTATTTATTTAAATTTTTTATCGTACAATATACGTATTAGACTAATATAATCAGCCAATCATTTTTCAATTTTTTTTTTTTTTTAGGTTTTAACAACCGAGACCATTCGGCTTATCAATTTTATTAATTATTTGAAATTTTTAAAGTACATTTTATACTAAAAGATTCGTCAAATTACATATGAAGACACCAACTCAGACTACTTTATCTGTGGCCTGAAGTTGGCTATAGTAGGACGGCAGTCCTTTATAGTCTTAATTTTCTAGGTTTTAACCCCAGACTAACCGATCCACTACGCCTCTCAACGGCCTAGTCTCTCAGTAAAACCCGCCAGGAGTTTGTAACTTGATCTTCACTACGTCTCGTGACTTCGGTTAAACAAATTGTAGTTTCAAACTAACAAGTTCAAACCCCAAGGTATTTGAACACCAGGTCTAAGCCTCAACAGCCTGCTTCATAATACTTCTATTATGCCTGCTAAGCCTCTTCATAGAAAATTGTTGTTCGCTACCAATAGGATTCGAACCGGTGACCTTCCGATTTGACCTCGGAGCATAACCGCTATGCTATCGGACCTGAGGTGCCAATTATTTTTCAGATTAACAATCATATCGTATTAGGTATAAATATTTTTTTCTATTTTTTTCATTTTTTTTTTGTTATTATTTCAAGTAAGCTTTTATAATAGTCAGATTAGTTCTGCAACCTTAACCAATTTTCAAAGATTTGTTAAATTTTTCATGGTTGTGAAATGTTCTTTACATGGTAGTAAATAATATGTCAATGTCATTGGAGCCTGGAAATACTAGAACTTATACTAAAGATAAGTTCTAGTTTTTTGCATTTGCTTATTTATTTATTTATATATTGTTATTTACTTTCTTTTTTTTAGGCTTGTGCTTCACTGGAGTGCTAAAACTGGATGCTAAGAATGTAGATGAGAAATTCGTTAGAGCTGTCATTGGTGTGCGTTCATATTAAAAAATTTGCAGAGATAGAAAATGCGAGTGAAAAAAATAGTTTGGATATTAGCACAATAGTTAGAACGGACAGAGCATGATAGTTAGTATCTAGTTTATGATAGCTTTTTTTTTTTAATATAGTACTAACAGTTCTTTTTTTCTTTAGAACCAATGTAGATGATTGATATTACAGAATATAGCATGATAGTAGAACGAATATAGTATTATAGTAGAATGTACATAGATATAGCATGATAGTTCAGGACATTAGCAAGATAGTTAGTATGGGATATAGCATAATAGTTAGTAGCACAATAGTTAGTATGGGGCGTAGTATAATAGTTAGTATGTGATTTAATATTATAGTTAGGACTATACATGAGGGTGAAATTATTTCGGGTTCTAAAACCTGAAATTAAAATTTGAAGACAAAATTGTTTTTGATCTATTTTACTTGAAAGACGAAATTACTTGATACTTTTTTTGAATAGATGAAATTATAAGGAACATATCTATATAAATTTTATTTGCTCTTCCTTATAAAAAATTTTAATTTTCTCTAATGAAGACGAAATAGGCCTTTTTCAAAAATCAATTTCGGTGGCATCACTAGTTGGGACATAGCACGATATTGGGGTATGGCATAATAGTTGGGATATAGCATGATAGTTGGAATTGGGTTTATGTTAATTTGTATTTATTTTTTGTATTTTTTTATTAATTTTTTTTTTGTACTTTTTTTTAATTTTTTTTTGTGATTACGGGTTGCTATGAACTAATGCTTTTTGTAATAAAATAAATTGTTAAAATATATGAATATTGAACTTATTGTTTTAATATATGAAAAATTAGCTAGCATTTAATTAGGCAAGCATATAGTAATTTTTTATTATTCGCTTTTTGTTATTTTTTTTATTTTTTACAATCTGCACAGATTATCAAATTGTTAATTGTTAAAGATCTGCGCAGAAAATTGAATCTGCACAGAAAATAAAAAAAATTTCACTGGCAGTGTTTAAAATTGGCTTGCACAAGATGCACATATGCAAGTACTTTTTTTTTGTACATAAATATCTAGATAAGTAAATACTCATGTGTGCATTTAAAATTAATTTAAATAATTGCACAGAAAAAATCTGTGCAAAAAAATTAAAATTTTTATGCACAAAAATAATGTGCAACAAAAATTTAAAATTTTAATGCACAAAAAATAATTAGCAATTATATTTTACTTTTTTGGAAGCTTTAATATAATTAATAAAATTTAAAAAATATCAGCTATTATTTTTTATGCAAATGATAACTTTTAGATATACTGTTTTTTTATTTTATTTACCTATAAAAATAGTTAAAAAATTTGTAATTTTTTTTATAGAAATGTAAAAAAATCTAATATTAATAAAATATTTGCTTATTTAAATAAAATTTAGAGTAGATGTATTTTGTTCTGAACAACTTTTTTTTGCATAAATCATATTATTTTGACTTTTATAAATATCAACAATCAATAATTGTATACAAAGTTTTTTAAAATTTATTATAAAAAATTTTATATACAATTATTGATTGTTGCTATATAAAAAGACAAAATAATACTAAACAAATCAGTTTTTATGCAATAAGAAAAGTTGTTCAGGAGAATAAAATATAACTATTATAAAATTATTATATAAATTAGTTAATATTTCATTAATATATTTTTTATTTTATGTTTCTAAAAAAAATTACAAGTTTTTTTTAGCTATTTTTGTAGATAAGTAAAATAAAAACAATTCTAATAAAAAGTTATCTGATTTGCATGAAAATTTTAGAGTAGCTATATTTTATCTTTTGAACAATTTTTTTATTGCAAAAAGCTGATTTAATTAATAAAATTGCAACTTTCTATATAGAAACTATCTATTTTTATATATAAATGTGATTGTGAAAAAGTAATTTTTATTAAAATTAGGCAACAAATTCTAAAACAATAATGATTATAAATATAATTGTGACTATATGGAGGTGTTTTTAATATAAATAAATAGTAGGTAATTATTTAAGAGGGTAACTGTATTTGTATTAATTTAGTTAATAGTTAATCTCTTATTCTGCACCAATTTAGTTGATGAGATAGTCTTTTTTAGTTAAATAATAACTATAAATATAATGATAATTTGTAAATTAAAGATTTTACTATATTTACCTATTTCAATAATTTTTATATGCACATATGTGCAAGTAAAAATTTTTTTTATATGCACACATGTGCAAGCAATGAATTGTTTGTGCATCTAAAACCTGTATATTACTTGCATTTGTGCAAGTAATTTTGGATCTGAATTTTAAACACTGATCGCCAGCAGGATCACTGATTTGCATTAATTTTTAATAATTGTTTTTTTTTAAAGTCTGTGCAGATCTGCACTATAAAAACTTTCCCGATATACAATCATACATAAAGTGATTGTAAAGAGAAAATTTTATTATTGTAAACATTCAACAATTCTAAAAAAATGTGATAGTAATTATAGCATAATTGTGACTATATAAAGGTGATTTTAATATTAAAAAGATGGTATAATATTTTGGTGTAATTATATAGAGTTAGTGACTATATAGAGAGTAAATATATGGAGGGATGACTGTAATCAAAATAAAAATAAAATACAAAGCTTTTAAAGTTAAATTAAATAAATTAAAAGTTGTATGTAAAATTAAAGCTAGTAAAATGCATGGTAAAGAATTCTCTTTCTAAGTGCAATTAATTGGGATTGGACCTTTAGCAACATGCATTTAGAGAACAATTAACAAAATTGCATTATAAAGACAAAATATATGCCTAACATATACTTGGGACTAAGTTAAAGTTGTATTAGAAAGAAGTTGCACTTAAAAGCAGGGATGGTAAATGACCTGGTCATTTGCCAATTTTTCAAATGACCTCAAATGACCTCAAAATGACCGCTTATTTGAGGTCATTCAAATTTTGGGTCATTTGGAAATGACTCGTGACCAAATGACTATGGTCATTTTCAAATGACCGGGGTCATTTGGTCATTAGGTCATTTTGCATAGAGTTGACATCCTACCGATCACGAAAAAACTTGTTTTAAATAATACATATGTTCGCTTCATTTCTTAATTTACGTCGATTTATTAATTAACATGCCATTTGTAAATTCGAAAATGATTTATATCATTTTACAATCGATAAATTTTATTCACAAACTTTTTTTAAAAAAAGTAAATACATTATTTTTTGTCTAGTGTTTTTTTTAATCACTTCATACCTGAATCTTATGATTCGATTAGAATGTCGTTTTACAACCGGTTTGGAAGTGACCTAGTCATTTAGTCAAAATACAAATGGTAATCATTCATCAAATGATTTAGTTATTTATCATGTGTAATGTTTTTTATTAGAAATCATCTAGCAACGTTTTATTTTACAAAGAACAATAATCAATTTGATTGGCTAAAAAGTATTAGATAATCGATTAACCAGAGTTAAATGACCTTCTCAAGTCATTTGGGCCGTGAAATGACCAATGACTGGTCATTTGTCATTTGAGTCATTTGGGTCATTTAAAGTCATTTACCATCCTTGCTTAAAAGAGTTGCACTTAGAGAGAGTTGATTGTATATCAAATTTAATACATATTGCTTCTGGTTTTTATGGTCTTTATAGGTATTCTAGAGTTAGGGTACAATTTATGATACATGTGTTGAAGAAATACTACAATTAATAGCTTGTGCTTAAATCACAATTGGGCATTCAAAATTGCTGCAGGATACAGAGGTATACATGTTACAAAATATGGCAAATGTAAATTTGGTCTTAGAATACCAATACTCAAAATCTAAAAACTCAAAATCCAGACAGCATCCAAATCCTATTAGATAGAAATTCAAAAACACAAAATTCTGATATGGTGCAAGACATTTATATTCAAGACATTTATATTCAACAGTTATACAAAGTGTTTCAATTTTTTAAATAGCTATAACTTTTTATCTAAGAAGTTTTAAAAAATCTGATCATCAGTTCATTAACATTCAATTTTATTTATTTGCTATAATTTAGTTGGCCAGTAACTTTATAGAGCTATATTAGCTCTTTATATATGTATTTTTCCAAAATCTTATTACTGTATAAAGTTTTAGCGATTTGAAAATTGAAATTTATATATAAATTAATAAATTCATACATAAAATTTCAATTTTCAAATTGCTAATCCTTTTGCAGTAATTAGATTTTGAAAAAATATTTGGCACATATATAGAGCTAATATAGCTCTATAAAGTTACTAGTCAGATTTTTTTAAAACCTTTTAGATAAAAAGTTATAACTATTTAAAAAATCGAAACACTCCATGTAACTGTTGAGTATAGATGTCTTGCACTATATAATATTAGAATTTTTAGTATTGTCAGATTTTAATTTAATGGGATTTTGAAACTGTTAGGATTTTATTTTCAGAATTTTGGGTGTTGGGATTATGAAATAAAACCATAAAATTTATTTATATTTAAGTTAAGATGCATAATGAAACTATTTTTGAATTGATAAAAGATTTCATCAAATGACATACCTGACGAAACTGTTGACCATTGATGAAACTGTTGATGATTTACAAAACCATTGACAAAACTGCCATTATTATATAAAAATAAAAATTGCACTATAAAAGATAATACTGTAATCCCATAAAGTATTGAAAATAAGCACAGCACCCTCTACTTCACTTTTTCCAATTTCAGATTAATGAGGATATCTTGATTAAAGATTTTATTGCTAATTCCCCTAATCTGAAATTGAAAAAAGTAGGATAGAGGTGTTGTTCTTATTTTCAATACTTTATGGTGGCTTTATTTATTATCTTTTTAATCTGTTTTCTAAGTGTTAAAAGTGAAGTACTTTTTTTTTGTATTGATAGTTTTTCTTCATAAGACTCATCGGATATCTTCAGATGATGATACCTATATCAGCTAATTTAGATTTTATAAAAAGAAAATATAACAGATGTAAAAATCAGAAAAAGTATTAACCTCGCATAGATTAATTTATTATCATTATGAAAGAAAAGAATAATTTTCTTACACTTCATTAATCATCACGGGTTTTGTTATGGCTTTCGTTATTTGTCATAGGTTTTGTTATTCGTCATTCAGAAATTACTTGACAAATGATTTTGTCATTCGTCAATGACGAAAGTTTCATCAGTCGTCAGGCATCTTTATAGGGGCAAACATAGTTGATGTGCGTATAAATAAAGCCTAAAAATTTTCCAAAATTCGATAGAGGTATATGTGAACTTTGGATTTCTACTGCTTTTGAACCAGTGCATCAACACAGATAAAAAAATATATGATTTTTGGATTCCTCTAGCATGCTCTATAATGCTACAGAGCCGTTTTTTCATTTTGATTAATACCAACTTTGTTTTTTTTTGTATCTAATTTTGTTTTAATTTATGTAAACTTAAAAAATATGGCTCAGTAGTGTTGTAGAGTATATCAAAAGAAATCCAAAAAATATATTTTTATCTGCATACATGCACTGGTTCAAAAGTAGTAGGAATTCGAAGTTCATGTATTTTTCTAGTTTTTTAAAAATTAAAAAAAAAATTTATTATTAATTTTAATTTTTAAAAAAGTTGTAATATACAGTTTTCTGATTTTAATTATAGCAAATTTATTAAAGTCAGTTAAATATCGTTGAGAAATATGTATTTGAATATATGCAAAAATTTGATTTGCATAGTATATCGAACACCCCAATCTTTAATCTATATAAAAATAATTTAATTCATTTTAGCTATTTTTCAAGTGACTAAGGTAATCAGGATTCGATGTACTAAATAAAAAATATTCAACATGTTTCCCAAACACCAATTTAAACTTTAAAATGTAATCTTAGTGTTAATAATTAAATCAAAATTTTTTTTGTCATTTTATATAATTCTATGTATAAATATACAGTATATAGGTTCATATAAAGATAAAATTATAACTATATAATATTGGATTTGTATAATTTAAATATGTTTTAAATAATGTTATTATAAAGTTTATGGATCATATCCACAGATTTTTTGTAATGTATAAATGCCTTTTCTTCATCCTTTTCAATTCCAACTCCATAATGATAACAATATCCAACTATTTGTGTTCCATTAACGTCACCCATTTCTGAAGATTTTTGATAATAGATAAATGCTTTATGTTCATCCCTTTCAACTCCAATTCCATTTCGATAACAATATCCAACATTATAAGTTCCATCAACGTTTCCCATATTTGCAGATTTTTGATAATAAATGAATGCCTTATGCACATCCTTTTCAACTCCAATCCCTTTTTCATAACAAAATCCAGTATTGCATATTCCACCAATGCCTCCCATTTCAGCAGATTTTTGATAATAAATGAATGCCTTATGTTCATCCTTTTCAACACCGGTGCCTTCTATATAGCAGTTACCGAGATTGCACATCCCGACAGCGTCACCCATCTCAGCAGATTTTTGATAGTAGATGAATGCCTTATTTTTATCCTTTTCAACTCCAATACCTTCATCATAACAGTATCCAACACTACTTGTTCCACTAGCGTTACCCATCTCAGCAGATTTTTGATAATAAATGAATGCCTTATGTTCATCTTTTTTAATCCATTTACCATAACGATAACAAATTGCAAGAATTATTTGAGTCATAAAATTGGATTGATTTTCTAAGCACCAATTAATTATATTATATGGATTTTGCTTCATTTTTGTTAAAAATTGATCCAATATGTTAAGTATTTGTTTTGTATCTTTGCTTTTCAATCTTTCATTATGATATATATAATATAATTCTTTAACAATTTCACCAACATTCCATGTATTATTATATTTTAAATATAATTGGTTAAAATTATTTGCTATTTGGCTAATATCAGAGGAACAGTCGGTTTTTTCAAGCTGTTTTATAATTAGACTATTTGACATTTTTAAACCGAGAGAAACAATTTAAATAAGAAAAACCAATAATTTAACCAACTTAAATCATTAGATGCAAAGTTTCCTACTTTTTGGAGATTTGCATTGTTTTCGAGTGATACGATTTTTTTTATGGATAACGTCGTACAGTACCTCAAACTTTATCGCGGTTTGCTCAAATTTGTAGATCGCTGCATACCTATACAATCACTGATTGTTGTTGTCCGATTGCGTGATTATAAAATGCATTTTTGGAATAGAAATATATTACTTTCTCAAAATTCGTAGGTTATATCATTAAAAAATTGCTAAAAAATCATTGTATAATCGTGCAACCGAACAAACTTGATTTCACTGCTGAATTAAGTTTAGTAATATCTTTTAAATCAGTTTGGGTGGATTGGGAATGGGTTAATTTGGGTGAGACTGATTTCAATTGCTTCTTGTTGGACATGATTGTAAGGGTGATATGCAAATCTGATCAATTTGAAAACAACAATAATTTGGTACCTAATTTCTCTCCAGTCCTAATTGGTCATGTATAAATGCCATCTTTTAGACGAAACAGGCTCACAACTCTTAGTTTCACATGATCTCAGGTGTGACAAAAATATGTAAAATTAAAAAAAAAAAGAAATGAGGCTTTTATGTATACAAAATTGTCGAATAACGGTAATTTGGCAAATGAACATGTGCCGTGGAGTGACATGTGTAGCCAATCATTGGCAAATTACTGTATTCGACAATTTGCCCAGTATCAGTGTTATCCGGCAATTTATAATCATTATTCGGAGTTTTAATTTAAATAAACATGTTTACATCAGAAGAAATAATTTCATGATCACGTGTGTTTGTCGGACAGAGATGGCACCGAAACCTTTTTTGGCGATTCCGAAAGTTTCGGGCTTCGGATTATAGCTTCCGAAACCTTATCCGAAACTCGAAACCTCAACCGAAACCCGAAACCTCAACCGAAACCCGAAACCTCAACCGAAACCCCGAAACTGCCAAAACATCAATAATTTATTTGTTTATTCTCTCCAAAGTTGGCGCCGAAACCCTTTTGTGCCAAATCCGAAAGTTTCGGGCTTCGGATTATAACTTCCGAAACCTTATCCAAAACTCGAAATCCCGAAACCTCATTCGAAACCCGAAACCTCACCTGAACACCAAACTTCCATTTATTGCATTAATGTATTATATATCTCTTTCAAATGCACTGATGTATGCTATGTATCTCTTCAATATATATTAATCGCATTGATGTATGCTATATATCTCCTTAAAGAATACAATAAAATTTGAATATCCAGCAATATTTGGACCGAAATGCATCCAACAATTTATTGCATGCTTTTTGTTGTTATGATTCACAAGTAAAACATGAAAGGTAAATCCAGAGTTTATATTCTGACAATCAAGGTTGCTTTTGCAAGCATCAGTTTTTTACTTACTACGTAAAAACTGGATACAATATCAAGTAATAATAAGTAATTAGTACGTCCATATCCACTAATGATAGAATTAATAAGTTACCGCAGAATTAAATAAATTTTGGTATCAAAAGTCATCAAATACTTATCGATTCATCATTGGCAATTTTTTCTATCGCCCTAGAATTTGAAATCAGTTGTAATAACGGTATGATATTAAAAATAAAGTTGACCAGCTTTAAAAAAACCCCCGGACAAACCGAGGCAGTAAAAAAACATAATTAAAAAAATGACCTATATAATGTTATAATTTATTCAAAAATAAATTTACATTTTGGGTTCATTAAAAATAAATCAACTTTACAATAAATTTTAAAGGTTTAAATATTATATTTTTGAGTTTCGGATTATAGGGTTGAGTTTCGGATTATAGTTTCGGGGGTTTCGGGTTTCGAAGTTTCGATTTTTTTTTAAAAATCCGAAACTAGTTTCGGATTAGAACCCGTCCGAAACTAGTTTCGGGTAGGTTTCGTTTCGACGCCATGTTTGTTGTCGGATAAGTCTTTATACTGTTCTAACAATATGTTTTATTATTTTAACATGTGTCGTTATTTGTTCATTTCAAAATATGATGAAATAGGTTTCGCCAAATAAAAAGTAGGATTTTTATGTGTCCGACAGGAACTATTAGGAAAAATTAGTAAACCCGTTTGAGAATACTTTTACACTTTACATATTAGAAAATTTAAAATTAAAGCATTTGAGAAATAAGTGGGAGTCTTAAAAATCAAAATTGAAACTACGAATGTCAAATAAACTAGTGCGTCTGGTAACTCACGTTTTATGAAATAAAACATGTTTATGACGATAAAATGTGATTATATGTAAAAATAGTATTCAGAACTTGATTAGAAACAAATGAACTTTTAAAAAAGAAAACTGAAACAAATTTCTCAATGCTTAAATTTTGACATCCTCATTAAATCAAATTATCAAATTGCATCCATCCTAATGAACAAGCATTCAGAGAATTTAGACAGTTTTTTTATTACAGGCAATCGCGAAAAATAAACACAAACCAAAAAAACTTAATGTCGTTAATTATCCAGTATCACCCGAAAAAAATTGATCGCTAACCAATGATCAAATTTTCTGATTTTATGTAATGCAAATCGAAAAACTAACTTTGCATGGTCTTAAATATGGTCATGAGTCTATTAATTTACAGTATATTAAAAGAAAAAAAATCTGCCCGCCAACTAAAACCAGATAACGAGAAACGAAAAATCAACTTTATGTGGCCTTATACTTTTCATCTTTTCGCTAGTTTAGTCACCATTCACTAGTTTCGCCATTTTGATCTTTCAAATTTTTTGGCGAAAGCTGAAACTAGGCTATGACTTTCGTCGACTCAAAACCTGTAATTTTCGACCAACAACTCTACTTTTAACTGATGTACCTGTAATTGAATGTAAACTCATTAGTGCCAATTCGACTTAGAGAAAAACACCCGTGTTTAATACACTTTAGTTTTTTCCATTAAAGAATATATAAAAATTAATCTATATAATATTCTATATAATAATTATGTAAAGCTATAGATCTACGTAGATTTTATAAAAAATGTACTTGCTGATGTATTTTATGTATAAATATATATCGATTTATATTTATACATTTTAAATTATGTTTTCTTTAATACTATATGTATATATTACTCAGAGATATTTAATAATCAATTTAGTTGGTTTTCGAGTCGGTTGGAGTCAAGTTGTTTAAAGTAGACTCTAAATCAACTTTAGTAATATTTACGCGATGTGTATTTTGATATATGCAGGATGAATTAATAAAACATTAATTATAATTCTTTACGGCGAATTTGCGGAATTAAGGAAATTAAGCCGATATAGTGGGAATATGGGTTAGATGTTATTTAAAAGAACTGTTGCTCTTATTTATGGCGCAATAATTATAAGGATTAATATAATAATAAAGCAACTTTTTATTTTATTGTGTAAATATATTTAGTTCGATAAGTTATTAATAAAAAAAACATTTATAGAATAATAAAAATGGTTTTGTATGAATCTATTGAGTTATTTTAAATTCATATAAAATGATATAAAAATTTGGTAATTACAATAAAATAAACTATAACAGATAAGGTTGTTTATTCTAAAAGTTTCCTAATTTATTTAAATTTAAATTCAGATTACTTTCCGTGGTAATTCTGGAATATATTTATTATTATAATAATATTTTTATAATTTAATTATAAATTTAAATTCGAATTGCTACCCGTGGTATTTCTGGAATATATTTTATTATTAAAGTTTTCTAATTTAAATATAAATTGTCTTTGGAATAGTTATAGTGACCAAAATTTATATACTATTTTGAAAACGTCTATTGAAATATAATAAGATTATTATTTAATTAAATCAAAATATAATAAATAAAAATTTATAGAGTAAAAAGTTATACAGATTCGAATTTTTTGAATCGTTATATAACTTCTATTAAACACTCTAATATGTAAAGTGTAAGTGTATTCTCAAATGAGTTTATGAATTTTCTCCACCAGTCCTATTGGACGCATAAAAATCAGATTTTGAAACGATCAAATAACGCACATTAAAGTAATTTAACATATTGTCTTTTAATTCTTGGAAATCCATTATACTATTTTTTTAAACAAAATACCATTGCTTCGGTCATTAGAGCAGTATAAAAAACATATTATATTAATTTTTTTAAGGTATTTTTTCGCTAGAACATAATTAGGCGGGGTCTTTTTTTTTTTAAAAAAAAAAAAACCTCGATTCTTCTTTTGTTTTGTCAAACCTGATCGTGTGAGTTGATTGGCAAACGAAGAGTAACGTAGTCTGCTTTGTCTAAACAAATAGTGGCATTTACACATGACCAATTAGAACTGGTGGAGAAATTAGGGTCCCAAGTTTAAGGTACTGTACGACGTTATACATAAAAAATTGTATCACTCGAAAAGGATGCAAATCTCACGAATTGGTTAATCGGATTTTTTTAGTTTCTTTTTTAGTATCTCTTGGTTTTAAAATGTCAAATAGTCTAGTTGTAAAACAACCTGAAAGAACTAACTGTTCATTTGATATTAATCAAATCGACAATAGTTTTAACCAATTAAATTTAAAAGATAATAACACACAGAATATTGTTGAAATTGTTAAAGAATTATATGATCTATATTATAATGAAAGATTGAAAGGCGTACATTCAGAACAATTATTTAAAATATTTGATCAATTTTTAGCAAAAAAAAACCAAAATCCATATAATATAATTAAGTGGTGCTTAGAAAATCAATCCAATTTTATGACACAAATAATTCTTGCAAATTGTTATCGACTTGGTAAATGGACCGAAAAGGATGAACATGAAGCATTCATTTATTATCAAAAATCTGCTGAGATGAATGATGCTAGTGGAACATGTGGTGCTGGATATTGTTATGACAAAGGAATTGGCGTTGAAAAGGATGAACACAAGGCATTCATTTATTTTCAAAAATCTTCTGAAATGGGTGACGCAGTTGGAATGTGCAATCTTGGTAACTGCTATATAGACGGTAATGGTGTTGAAAAGGATGAACATAAAGCATTCATTTATTATCAAAAATCAGCTGAAATGGGAAGCGTTGATGGAATATGCAATATTGGATTTTGTTATGAGAGAGGAATTGGAGTTGAGGCGGATGAGAATAAAGCATTCATTTATTATCAAAAATCTGCAAATATGGGCAACGTTGATGGAACATATAATGTTGGATATTGTTATCGAAATGGAATTGGAGTTGAAAAGGATGATAATAAAGCATTCATTTATTATCAAAAATCTGCAAATATGGGAGACAGTTATGGGATATATAATGTTGGATATTGTTATGAAAATGGAATTGGAGTTGAAATGGACGAATATAAGGCATTCATCTATTATCAAAAATCTGCTGAGATGGGTGACACTGACGGAACACACATGGTTGGACATTGTTATCATCATGGAATCGGAATTGAAAAGGATGAAGAAAAGGCATTTATACATTACAAAAAATCTGTGAATATGATACATCACTAAGTTGTTTTTATGTAGAACTATGTAGATAACTTTATAAAAATTTATACAAAAACCAAATATATATTAACATTGTTATAATTTTATCTTTATAAAATCTTTTAAACCAAACTTAAAACTAGGGATTGGAACCGCCTAAAATTTTTCTTAATCGTTTAACCGTTTAATTGTTAATTTGGCCGGCATTAAAATAATTCCGGCCCACAAACAACATAATTCTGCCCGGAATTATAGTGCAATTTTTTTAAACGGTTAAATCTTTCCAATCCCACTTAAAACCAATGCAAAATATTTATCATTTTTGCTAAATGATCTTAGGGACATAAATCAATCGTAATTAAACATAATCCTTCTCATTATTCAAAAATATGATGGGCAGTAAGTACTTTAATCGATTAGAATCGATCAATTACTGTAGCTAATTTTTTTTAACTCCCAATAGTTTAAATAACGATTTTAAAATTGATTTTTTTTTTTTTTTTAATAACTATTTGATAAACTAATATTTTTTTTTTACAAATTTATTACATTTATATGCATTTTTTTAACATTATTTATATAAAATGATTGGGATATTTATCTAGAATCAAACTTTTCAATCGTCTCATGTAGCCCATTTCCATTGATTTTTTTTAAAAGATTCAATTGTTTACTTTTCACTTTTTCAACTCCCTTTCCTTCCAAATAATAGTATCCAAAACTTATTGTTTTATAAGTATTTCTCATCTCTGTTGATTTTTGATAATATATTAATGCTTTATGCTCGTCCTTTTCAACTCAAATTCCATTAGGATAAACAATATCCAACACTATACTTCCATTAGCGTCTCTCATTTTAACAGATTTTTTTATAATATTTTCAACATAAATTCCATCTTTATGACAGTTTCCAAATGCAAATATTGCATTGGCAATTCCTATTTCAACGGATTTTTGATAATGAATGAATGCTTCGTATTCATCTTTTTCAATATCCTTTTTATAAAAAAAAAACACTCATATAAAAACATTCTATCAGGGCGTTTCATCTAGGAATGCCCGAACTCATTTCGATCCCTGTTTGAGCGCGAACCCAATGGAACTCGGTTTTTGCAATTAATTTTAAACTTTTAATTACTATCGTCATGATGAACAAACATCTTTTTAAATTAAAGATTAATTTACTGTGACATAATATATGACTACAGTTGTCTTCTTAATTTTTTTTTTAATATAAATATGCGACTTTCTGTTTTTTTTTACATTTAAAAATTTCACTATTAATTTAAATATGCGACTTTCTTTTATTTTGTAATTTTTTTTTAAAAAAAATTTCACAATTCGATGGACGAAGAAAATACATTTTGAATAATTTATTAATTCGATGCACCTGAATCTGGAACACTTATGGAAGTAACGAATTATCCTACAAACAGAATAAAAAAGGACCCTTTCTGGGACAGACTTATTAAAACCGGTGATAAACGACTTTGCAATAAATTATTTAATGGATACGGGTCTCTCTACTATTAAATCTCATTTTAAGCAAAATAAATAAATAATAGCGATAGATACAATAAACGTCATAATGCAAAAAAAATTATAGTTTTTAAGTGTAGATTTCATGTATTTGCTTTAATAAATAGTAATAGCGATTGAATTGCTCACGTAAGCATAATTATTTGTATTTATCGATTTTATATAAATGCTTCGCCAACGGGTTTTTAAGCAAAAATTAACAGTTGGAGCAGACTATTTTCATTTCATTTGATCCTTTTCGTGATTTTTATAAATAAATTTTATAATATACAAATATTTTACAACAATTATTTCCGACCCTGATTCTACTTTCATAACAATCTCCGAGATTATCTGTTATATTGTCCTTCTAATTTCCACATTTTGCGGATTTCAAATACCATTCAAATGCCTTAGGTTCATTCCTTTTTAACTTCTATGCACTTTTATAACTTTTAAACATTCCTCAAGGATTTTATTTATGGTTCATATCTACATATTTTTTGTAATATATAAACGCCTTTTCATCATCCTTTTGAATTCCAACTCCATAATGATAACAATATCCAACCATATATGTTCCATAGGTGTCACCCATCTCTGCAGATTTTCGATAATAAATGAATGCTTTATATACATCCTTTTCAACTCCAATTCCATTTTTATAAAAATATCCAACCCTACTTGTTCCATTAATGCTCCCCATCTCTGAAGATTTTTGATAATAAATGAATGCTTTATATTCATCCTTTTTAACTCCAATTCCATTTTCATAACAATATCCAACATTAAATGTTCCATTAGTGTAACTCATCTCTGAAGATTTTTGATAATAAAGAAATGCTTTATGTTCATTCATTTCAATTCCAATTCCATTTTCATAACAATATCCAACATTAAATGTTCCAGTAGCGTCACCCATCTCTGAAGATTTTCGATAATAAATAAATGCTTTATGTTCATCCTTTTCAACACCAATTCCTTTGTAATAACAATATCCAGTACCACATATTCCACTAGCATCATTCATCTCAGCAGATTTTTGATAATAAATGAATGCTTTATGTTCATCCTTTTCAGTCCATTTACCAAGTCGATAACAATTTGCAAGAATTATTTGAATCATAAAATTGGATTGATTTTCTAAGCACCAATTAATTAAATTATATTGATTTTGATTTTTTTTTTGCTAAAAATTGATCAAATATGTTAAATAATTGTTCTGAATGTACGCCTTTCAATCTTTCATTATAATATAGATTATATAATTCTTTTACAATTTCACCAACAATATTCTGTGTGTTATTATCTTTTAAATATACTTGATTAAATTTATTGTCTATTTGATTAATATCAGATGAACAGTTAGTTCTTTCAGGTTGTTTTACAATTAGACTATTTGACATTTTAAAACCAAGAGATATTAATTAAATAAGAATCTAATTAACCAATTTAAATCATTAAATGCAAAGTGTACAACTTTTATAGAGATTTGCAACATTGTTTTTTCGAATGATACAATTTTTTATGTATAACGTCGTACAGTAACTTAAATTTATAGGGACCAGAATGCCGCCGCTTAGACAAAGCACTCTTAGTCTGCCAATCAAATCACACGATCAGATGTGACATAATTTTGCTATTTATGTTCTAACGAAAAAAAAACCTTAAAAAAATTTAATATAATATGTCTTTATACTACTATAATGTACGTTTTATTACTTTAATGTGCCGTTATTTGATCGTTTAAAATCTGCTTTTTATGCGTCCAATAAGAATGAGTGGGAAAAAAATTCGTAAACCCGCTTGAGAGAGCACGCTTACATTTTATATATAGAGTGTTTAAAAATTGATGTATTTCAGAAATGAATAGGAGTTTTAATAAATTGAATTGAAATTACGTAAATCAAATAAAAAAGAATCAAAATCGGTGTGTCTGGTAACTCACGTTTTATGAAATATAACTTTGCTTATGACGATATATGTGGTTATGTGTATAAATAGCGTTCAGAGCTTAATTGGAAGCAAACGAACTTTTAAATAATTTCAAAAAAAAAAATAAAAATAAACATACTGAAATAAGTTACCCAATGCTTAATTTCAAATCCTCACTGAATAAAATAGCGTCACATCTTTGTAAGCAGTAATATTGTATTCAAAAGAATGATAAAAATAGTGATGGTAAAAAAATAACGGTTCAGACAGTCTTTTATACTTTTTTATTGTCATGGCAGCGAAAAGTTAAAAGGTACAAAATAATTATTAAACATAATATTCTATTTAATTTTTTATCAATATTAAAATAGCGTATTGTTAAATGCATAATTTGCTTACGGTCAGGTGCAACATCTTTCTGTACTTAGTGCTATATTTTTGATCTTGCAAAATATCACCGTTTATGCAATTATCTTGAATAAGAGTTTTCAAGTAAACCAACGATTAATGGTAATAAAAAAAAAAATTATAATAGCGCATCTTTACTTGAATTAGAATTATTAAACTTGCAATATTGTAAAGCTTTAAGCTTCTTGGAAGCTTTCGACATTTTAATAAATAACCTTTTTAATTGATCAATTAAATTAACTCAATCTTTGCCTTTTGATTTCGACCACTTTATCAACTTTAAAGGGGTCTTTCACAAGACAATATTGAAGGTTTTATTTTTTTTATTTTTTAAATATTTGTAACAATAAATAAATCTGGGTTACCGTTAGAGATGTCAAATTACTGTAATTTTACGTAATTTTATGTAATTTTGCGTTAGTTTCATAAATTAGGTTTTAATGTATTTGTAATTTTGAACGCATTTTTGGCGATTTAAGAGTTAGCAAATGATGTAATAATACAGGCCAAACTTTTGTAAATCTGGTACTTTATGCATAATGTGTGAAAATTACATGAAATTTACATGTAATGTTAAATTGTAATTTATGTAATCAATCTTAGTTACCGTAAAATCCGGACGTGAGTACCCCCATAGCGAGCGTGTACGTACCTCTACCAGATTTAAGTGATTTATATCAGATGCAAAAGCATTATACAAACCATTGTATCTGAAGCATACACTATACCCTCATAAGGAAGTACCCGGGTAAAAATTTGAATTATGGATATGTGCTATGAAAGTACAAAAAAACAAGTTTACAGAAAATTGACTTTTTTATATTATTTAATCATAAGTAATAAAGTTTAAAGACTATCCCGTAAAATTAATGCAACAGCATTTCTTTCCTAAATAAAAAAGTTTACTGGGTTAATTTGAGATTAGTTAAACGAAAAAAAAAAACATAAAAATTATTGATTTGGTCCTTTTTTTTTTTTAGCACCTATCCCACATCACATACCAATTAAATTATATAATTCGGATCATGATCATATCAATTCTAAATCTAAGAATCATGATTTTAAAGATCGTGGTTTAAAACATTTCCCATTCGAATCGTACATATGATAAATTACAATTCTTCTGATACTAAATTTGCTATGGAGAAACCTTAAAATTTCACTTCAGAATTTTACTCTGCAGCACTTATATCAGAAACCGGTCAGTTTTTTTTTTTTTAAAAAAAAAATTCTTTTATAAAAAGTTATAGCGATTCAAAAAATTCAAATCGGTAGAACTTTTATCCTATATAGCAATTCGTATTTAAATTTATAATTAAATTTAAAAATGTTATTATAATCAAAATATATTCCATAATTACCATGGGAAGTAATCTAAATTTAATTTATGGTTTATTTTATTGTAATTACTAAATTTTTTATGTCATTTTATAAGAATTTAATATAACACTTTAGGTTCATATAAAACCATTATTATTATTCTATGAATGCTTTTTATTAATAGTTTCGAGCTAAATTATTATATACTGTATTATAAATATATATATATACAATAAAATAAAAGTTGCTTTATTGTTATATTAATCCTTATGATTATTGCGCCATAAATAAGAGTAGTAGTTCTTTAAATAGTAATTAATACATAGCATGCACCAAAATTTGAAAAAGTTGACAACCGATAATAAGTCAATTTAATTTGATTTCACCCAAATCAAAGTATTCGGTCACTAAATTTACTATTGATCAATTCAAACTTAAACACCAAAATTTTAGCACCGCTATCTATAGCAACATACCATCTAACCCATCCTCACTATCGGCCTTAATTCCTTTAATTCCATAAATTTGCAGTAACGAATTATAATTGATGTTTCATATGGGCGAAAATTTTTGATGGGAATGTCGTGATGATTAAATTAAGTGATGTACGCAATAATGATTTATAAATATTATGCGGTTTCATGATCGATTTCATAAGCAATTTACAACTAAGAAAAGCAATTGACCAATTAAATATAATGATGATTTATAATTATTATGCGATTTCATAAACGGTTTCATAAGCGATTCATAAGCAGATTATATATATCTAAGGATAAACATATACCAAATATCAATTCTATTTTATCCGAGATTGTACTATATCACATAAATGATTGGATTAAATTTTATAAAATATTATCATTAGTTTATAATAATCACCAGATTAAAAAAATTCGCTTGCATGTGTTAATTCATTCCGCATATGGAGTGTCTTCAATTAAAAGGGCCCATTTTTACATATATTTTATTTTGAGATATTTGAGTTTAATTATTTGTTTTGATTTTCGGACTGATCCGGGATCAATCAAATTTCACGATATTGATTGGTTAAAGACGGCAGGTGACTATCGGGTAAACTCGTGACGTGTTGGCTCTACGCAGCCTCATGTAATTTTTCTTTTTACATTATCTTGATTTTTTATTATGTAATTCGACTTTCATTTATAATTAAAAAAAGTCAATCATGTCAAAATTTATATGAATTTAACGAAAACTCATTTTTCAAAAAAATGTAAAAATGGGCCCTTTTAATTGAAGACACCCCATATATCAAAATACACATCATACATCGCTCTTAATTTAGTAAATATTATGTGATATTACTAAAGTTGATTTAGAGTCTACTTTAAACAACTTGACTCCAACCGACTCGAAAACGAACTAAACTGATTATTAAATATCTCTGAGTAACATAATCTAAAATGTATAAATAAAATCTGATAGAAAATTTATAAATTTACACCCGTTTGTGAAACATGGGTATAATTTATAAAAAAAAAAAAATTAATACAAAATTTTAAAGAAAAAAATTAAATTAATTAAAGTTAAGACAGATTAGGTTGAGGTTAGGGTTATAGGTAGTTTATACTAAAATTATGCGTAGATTTTTTTTTTTTTTTGTTAGAACTTGAAAAGTGGTTTCATAAGCTAAATTTTGAGTTATTAATATACTCAAATAGAAATTGCCAATCCTTTTATGCAAACTTATCATCTGGCTAAATTATCTTAAGAGAATAAATCAATCGTGATTAAACACAATCCTTCTCATTATTCAAAAATATGATGGACAGTACTTTAATCGATTAGAATCGATCAATTAACTCTAATTTTTTTTGTACCCAATTGTTTAAATAACGATTTTAATTTTTTTTATCCCAATTGTTTAAATAACGAATTTAAAAATTAATTTTTTAATTACAATCTGATTAAACTATTTTTTTTTCTTTTTCTTTTTTACAAATTTATTTATTTATATATATTTTTTAAAACTACTTATATAAACTGGTTGAGATATCGATCTAGAATCAAACTTTTCAATCACCTCATGTAACCTTTTTCCATTTATTTTTTAAAATATTCAATTGCTTTCTTTTCACCTTTTTCGACTTCCTTTCCTTCCAAATAACAGTATCCAAAATTTATTGTTTTATACCGTTTTGTAGCGAAATAATGCACTCCGGCGCGTTAATTTGAGCATGTGCGCGTTGTTTTGAAACGCGTATGGCCGTTATTTTGAAAACAAATATAAATTTTTATGCATTATCTAAATAAAAAATATGCTAACAAAAAAATGCTCCGAAAGTAGGCTTACTAAGTATTAAATCTACTTTCGGAGCACTTATTTTATTAATATGGAGTCAGGGACGGTGATTTTCTGTGATTCACAGAAAACAGCAGAATTTCTCTTAAGCGCAGCCAACCACAGAAATCACTGTCAATCACCGCAGAATATCACAGAATTCGAAAAAATTGAGGTCACCTGATTATTAACCAATCGGATTGAAATTTTCATAGTAGGAGATTCATTACGGCAACATATGACATATGTATCGAGTTTAAACAAGCAAGAAAATCATGATTAGAGGTGCAGGTGAAACTCCTGTAATTTGCCATAACTTTTGCCATAAAGCAATTCACCTGCGTCTCTAATCATAATAACGATAAAAGCTTTTTTAAATATAAATTTGTAATATTGATTTAAAATCACAATGAAATGATTTTTTTTTTACAGGTTATATTTCAATTTATCATTATGGCAAATTTAAAAAACATCAAGTTTGAACAAGAAACATTTTTGATTAAAAGTAAAATATCGATATTGATATCAATATTGATATCAATTTTTTTTTAATATAAATGTGTAATAGCAATAGCAATAGAGTTTAAATTTTTTTTAATAATGGCAACTCGTAATAAAAAGGTTTCTATAGCTACTCGTATGAGTGAACATCCTGGCGTTTTTCGAGAAGATGATGCAATTATGTTTTGCAACTATTGCGATCATTCTGTTGAATGGAAGGTAAAATCTACGGTTGATGGTCACTGTAATTCGAAGGCACATATTAAGAATAAACGAATTTATGAAAATAAAGAGCAGTCTAAAAAACAAACTACACTTTCTACTATTAAAATTTCATCCGAATCTAAAAGAGAAGTTATAGAGGATTTGATTAAAGCATTTTCTTCTGCAAACATTCCTCTTGAAAAAGTTAATAGCCTACTTCCATTTTTTAAAAAATATTTAAAAGAAGGTGGTGCTATTCCTCATGCCACCACACTTCGTCGATTATATTTACCATCTGTTTTTGAGTGTCATCTTACTTCGCTTCAAGATTTTTTTATTCAAAAGCCTGTAGCAATTATAATGGACGAAACTACGGATGACTGTTCACGTAGCGTCGTAAATACTTTATTTACTTTTCAACAAAATACTAAATTAGTATCAGTTGATTTTTTAGAAGCTGTAAATAATTCAACAGTTGGTGGGACTTTGTTAACAATTTTAGTTAAATACAATATTTCGTATACTTTACCAAAATTATTTTTATCTGACTCCGCGGCTTACATGAAAAAATGTTACCGTGAAATATTAAAACCAGTAATGCCACAATTAGTACATTCACCTTGTTGTGCGCATATTATTAACCTTATTGGGTAAATATAATTTAATTTATAATACGTACATATGGTACGTATGTACGTACGTATATATGTACGTATATACGTATAAAGATACTTTTAATTAATTTTATAGAATTATTTTTTAAATATGTATTAGTGATACTTGGCGAGTATTCCCTGATTTTAATCTTTTAAAAGTTCTTTTATCGAAAGTTAAAGAATCATTTACAAACTCACCCGCACGTAAAGGTCGTTATTTAAACCATCTTCGAATACATGGAATTAAAAGTCCATGCAAAATTCCATTACCTAATAAAACTCGTTGGAATTCATGGTTCAAAATGGTGTTTTATGCCAAAGATTATATTGAATATTGGGCTTCATTTTATTTAGAGGAACATGAAAGAGATATAAGCCACGATTTAATTGCTGAAATTAATACGATCTTACAAGATAGACAAAAAAAAGGCACAATAATTATTTATATTAATTTTATTTCATGTTATGCGCAAGAATTTGTCCACGATTTAGATTTTTTTCAGCAGCAGGATAAACCAATATTTCCATATATTGAAGGACGGCTTGAGCAACTTACATCATTTATTGAAGGAAATATTGTCGCACAAGATTTTGGGGCTGATTTGCATAATCTAATTTCACAGCTTCATTTCAATTCGGAAGAATTTTATAGTATTTTTCGTTCTGCATTTGTCGTTGCATATAATAAATTTGCAATACACATTCCACAACACCCTGCACGCTCTTTATTTCGTGCCTGTCGTATATTTGATCCTCTATATATTAAAATGGGTAACTTGGTAGGTGATATTTCCCGTAGAGATATTCGTCGATACTCAACAATTATAGAACTCAACAATCCATCAAATGCAATTATACAAGAATGGGCGATTTATTATGGATCTGTAAATGAAGTAACTAATGAAATGACTAATCTTCATGAATATTGGGTAGGAATGCAATCACTTCTACCAAATTTATCACAAATCGCACTAAATTATATCTGGCTTCCGGCTTCTAGTTGCAGTGTTGAACGGAGTTTTTCCATGTATAATAATCTTCTAAATAGTGATCGTCAGAATCTTTCACTTGATTCTTTAAAACAACTGAATATGTTATATTTTAACGGTGAATAATTCTTTTTTACTTTTATTTATGTTTTTTTTTAACTAAACTTTTTTTTAGGGGTTATTTTTTTTTTCTTTTTATCAAAATGAATATAGTAGTGCAATTAGTTATAGGATAAATACTTTTAACTTTATTTTCTCGGTCTTTTTATTAAATATAACAATGTTTTTTTTTTTAAATATTATAAATAAATTTTTATGAATAAGCGTATTAAACCACAGAATTAACGCTTTTTTGCCACAGAATCACACAGAATTAGCATTTTGTGACCGCAGAATCGCACAGAATTTCGAATATTACACAGAATTCGCAAAAAATTTTTATCACATTAAATCACAGAATTTACCTTAACCGCATGCAGAATTTAGTCTTAACCACCGCAGAAAATCACCGTCCCTGTATGGAGTGCGCGTTATTTTGAGACGCGCATGGGAGTTATTTTGATGCCATATATGGTATTTTTAGGGGACGCGATTTTCGAATTAACGCCCATGCGTGTTATTTTGCGACAATACGTTAAGTATTTCCCATAATTGTTGATTTTTGAATGCTTTATGCTCGTCTTTTCAACTCAAATTCCATTAGGATAACACTATCCAACACTATACTTCCCTCATTTTAGCAGATTTTTGATAATATTTTCAACTTCAATTCCATCTTTATGACAATTTACAAGTGCAAATATTCCATTGGCAATTCCTATTTCAACGGAGTTTTGATAGTAATGGATGCTTTGATTCATATTTTTTAATATCCTTTTCATAAAAAACACCCATATAAAAACATCAGAGCTTTCATATCATTTGATCCTTTTCGTGATTTTTATCAGCAAATTTTATAATATAAGTTACAAATATTTTACAACAATTATTTATGACCCTGATTCTACTTTCATAACAATATTATATTGTCCTTCTAATTTCCACTTTTGGCGGATTTCAAATACCATTCAAATGGCTTAGGTTCATCATTTTTAACTTCTATACCCTTTTATAACTTATAAACATTCCTCAAGGACTTATTCATGATTCATATCCACATATTTTTTGTAATATATAAACGCCTTTTCTTCATCTTTTCAATTCCAACTTCATATTGATAACAATATCCAACCATGGATGTTCCATAGGCATCATTCATCTCTGCAGATTTTTGATAATAAATGATTGCTTTATGTTCATCCTTTACAACTCCAATTCCATTTTCATAACAAAATCCAACATTAAATGTTCCATTAGCGTTTCCCATATCTGAAGATTAGATTTTAAAGTTTAAATTGAGATTTGGTGAAGGTTTTTAATGTGCTAAACAATTTACTTAGTAAATCGAGCCCTGATTATTTTAGCTACTTTTGAGAAATAACTAAAGTAAATTAAATTATTTTTATATAGATATAATTAAAATTTGCAAATATTACATTTATATAAATAAAAATTCATAAATTTTATAAAAAATGTAAACCCCAATTTAAACTTTAAAAATCGAATCCTAGTTTAATAATTAGGCCAGCATTTTTTTTTTGTAATTTAACATAATTTTATATATAAATATATATCGGTTAATATAAAGATAAAATTATAACAATATTTTTTTTTTTTTTTTTTTTTTTTTTTTTTTTTTTTTTTTTTTTTTTTTTTTTTTTTTTTTTTTTTGTAATTTAATATAATTTTATATATAAATATATATCGGTTAATAAAAAGATAAAATTAAATAATATTAATATATATTTGGTTTTGTATAATTTAAATATAAATTTTTATAAAGCTAGAGAAGAATTCTACATAGCTCTACATAAAACGATGGTTCATATTCCAAGATTTTTTGTAATATATAAATGCCTTTTCTTCATCCTTTTCAATTCCGACTCCATGATTATAACAATATCCAACCATGTGTATTCCATTAGTTTCACCCATCTCAGCAGATTTTTGATAATAAATGAATGCTTTATGTTCGTCCATTTCAACTCCAATTCCATTTTCATAACAATATCCAACATTATAAATCCCATAACTGTCTCCCATATTTGCAGATGTTTGATAATAAATGAATGCTTTATGTTCATCCTTTTCAACTCCAATTCCTTCCTCATAACAAAATCCAATCCTACATATTCTATCAATACCTCCCACTTCAGCAGCTTTTTGAAAATAAGTGAATGCTTTATTTTCATCCTTTTCAACACAATTACCGTCTATATAGCAATTACCAAGATTATACATTCCATCGACATCACCCATTTCAGAAGATTTTTGATAATAAATAAATGCTTTATGTTTATCCCTTTTAACTCCAATTCCTTTTTCATAACAATATCCAACATTAAATGTTCCATTGGCGTCATCCATCTCTGCAGATTTTCGATAATAAATAAATGCTTCATGTTCATTCTTTTCAATTCCAATTCCATTATGATAACAATATCCAACCATATTTGTTCCTATAGCTTCACCAATCTCTGCAGATTTTTGATAATAAATGAATGCCTTATGTTCATCTTTTTCAATCCATTTACCAAGACGATAACATTCTGCAAGAATTATTTGAACCATAAAATTGGTTTGATTTTCTAAACACCACTTAATTATATATTATCTGAATTTTGTTTCTTTTTTATTAAAAATTGATCCAATATGTTAAATCTTTGTTTAGAATTTTTGCCTTTCGATCTTTCTTCATAATATAAATTATATAATTCTTTAACAAATTCGCCAAAATTATTCATTGTGTTATTATCTTTTAAATATGATTGGTTAAAATTATTGGCTATTTGGTTAATATCAGATGAAAAGTCTATTGTTTCAGGCTGTTTTACGATTAGATTATTTGACATTTTAAAAATTTAAATTAGAAAATCAAAGTTCTGACTTAGTCGATTTAAGTGCAAAGTGTCACTATTTTAGAGATTTGTATCATCATTATATGAGTATGTACATATGTAACGTATCTCAAACTTAAATGAGACGGCTGATGGTTGAATTGAAACTACCGTATCCGATTGGTTAATTTCAACTTTAGTCAAGTTTTAGAATCAGAAACTTAGTCAAGACAGTTGCATTCTTTTTTTTTTTTTTTTTTTTGTATAATAATTATTATTATTGATTTAAATAATGATTAGAAAAAAATTACGTACTTGCTAAATGCGAGAAAATTTAACTTAAGGTTATTTGAATTATACCTCAGCATTAGGTAGTCAATTTATTTTTGCAAAAAAAAAAAAAATAAAATAAAAATACAGCACGATTGTTCATACCCGCAAATATTAATTTTTTTTTTTTTTAAAAAAAAATTTTTTTGAAAAAATATTTATTTTCCTTCATAAAAAACTATTGATTGCCTTATAAAAATTTGGTTTACAGAACATATATTCTATGCTTCATTGAATGTTTATTCAAACCATTTATATCGCTAATTTCCTTTTGAATCTTTAAATTTTTTTTGGTAAGTAGTTATGAGTTTTTTAACTTGATCATTATTTAAGCGATCTACTGTAACTGATAATTTTATCTCACTCATTCTTATCCAATTATTACGTTGTTATTAACCTTCTAATATAGTCATGTTAATCTTTGTTGTATTGAGCATTATTACGTAACCGTGGTGGAATAATGCGTGTAACCGCGTATACACTCAAATATCGCGTAAACGTTCAACCTAAAGATGAATGTTAAGATCTCAACGTAAACGCTAAAAATATGGCATAAATGTTCTAATTACTGTATAATGCAGGCATTCTTTAAATTAAATTGTATATAGGAGTATGTCCTCTCTATTGGTTGAGAATAATATACGCACTCTAAATTTATTCCCTAATAAATTCGAAATATCGAGCTCCGTATTTTACTGCCAGATTCACATGACCTCTTTGACGTCAGCATAGGATGCATGACAGTAGTAAGCTCTCCCTTTCTTATGATGTTCACACATATCAGATTTATTATTTCAAATAAAGTAGATAACATTAATTTATTGTTATACTTCTTTTTTTCCTTCAATTTGGAAAGCATTAATAGTTAATATAAATCAATACTATCTTTCTCAATAATTGATATACGTCTGTACGTCGTAATCAGAGTTGCAGGTGAAACTGGTGAATGCTGATAAAACTACTGGTGAAACTGATGAAACTGATTATAATAGCCAATGAGAATCTCGGGTTGAAACTATGGTGAAATTTGAAATTAGTTTCACCTACAACTATAGTCGTAACTACTGATGTGAATAAAATTAATAACTTGTGACACAATTCACAAAAGATATACCTCAAAGTACATTCTACATAAATCTATGTAAAATTTTTATATAAAGTTATGTATAAATTTTTTGTAACTTATAAAATCATTATAAACCCAATGTAAATTTACATAGTTATTTATATAAATCTATTTATATTTCTATGCATAATTATTTAAAACTGCAAAATTTTAAATTTAAAGTTTAAATTGAGGTTTGGGAAGGATTTTAACATGCTGAATAATTTACTTGGTACATCGAACCTGATTATTTTAGCTACTTTTGAGAAATAACTAAAATTAAAAAATTATTTTATATTGATATAATTAAAGTTTGCAAATGTTTTATTTATATAAATAAAAATTCATAAATTTTATAAAAAATGCAATTAATAATACAAACCCCAATTTAAACTTTAAAATCGAATCCTAGTTTAATAATTAAGTCAGCATTTTTTTAACATAATTTATGTATAAATATATATCGGTTTATATAAAGATAAAATTATAACAATGTTAATATATACAGTATTTGGTTTTGTAGAAATTTTTATAAAGTTAGATGAGAATTCTACATAGCTCTACATAAAAACAACTTAGTGATGGTTCATATTCACAGATTTTTTGTAAGGTGTAAATGCCTTTTCTTCATCCTTTTCAATTCCGATTCCATGATGATAACAATATCCAACCATGTGTGTTCCATTAGCGTCACCCATTGCTGCAGATTTCTGATAATAGATAAATGTCTTAAGTTCATCCCTTTCAACTCCAATTCCATTTCGGTAACAATATCCAACATTATATGTTCCATCAACGTTTCCCATATTTGCAGATTGTTGATAATAAATGAATGCTTTATGTTCATCCATTTCAACTCCAATTCCTCTCTCATAACAAAATCCAATATTAAATATTCCTTCAACGTTTCCCATTTCAGCAGATTTTTGATAATAAATGAATGCTTTATGTTCAACACCATTACCGTCTATATAGCAGTTACCAAGATTGCACATTCCAACTGCGTCACCCATTTCAGAAGATTTTTGAAAATAAATGAATGCCTTGTGTTCATCCTTTTCAACGCCAATTCCTTTGTCATAACAATATCCAGCACCACATGTTCCACTAGCATCATTCATCTCAGCAGATTTTTGATAATAAATGAATGCTTCATGTTCATCCTTTTCGGTCCATTTACCAAGTCGATAACAATTTGCAAGAATTATTTGTGTCATAAAATTGGATTGATTTTCTAAGCACCACTTAATTATATTATATGGATTTTGGTTTTTTTTTGCTAAAAATTGATCAAATATTTTAAATAATTGTTCTGAATGTACGCCTTTCAATCTTTCATTATAATATAGATCATATAATTCTTTAACAATTTCAACAATATTCTGTGTGTTATTATCTTTTAAATTTAATTGGTTAAAACTATTGTCGATTTGATTAATATCAAATGAACAGTTAGTTCTTTCAGGTTGTTTTACAACTAGACTATTTGACATTTTAAAACCAAGAGATACTAAAAAAGAAACTAAAAAAATCCGATTAACCAATTCGTGAGATTTGCATCCTTTTCGAGTGATACAATTTTTTATGTATAACGTCGTACAGTACCTTAAACTTGGGACCCTAATTTCTCCACCAGTTCTAATTGGTCATGTGTAAATGCCACTATTTGTTTAGACAAAGCAGACTACGTTACTCTTCGTTTGCCAATCAACTCACACGATCAGGTTTGACAAAACAAAAGAAGAATCGAGGTTTTTTTTTTTTTAAAAAAAAAAAGACCCCGCCTAATTATGTTCTAGCGAAAAAATACCTTAAAAAAATTAATATAATATGTTTTTTATACTGCTCTAATGACCGAAGCAATGGTATTTTGTTTAAAAAAATAGTATAATGGATTTCCAAGAATTAAAAGACAATATGTTAAATTACTTTAATGTGCGTTATTTGATCGTTTCAAAATCTGATTTTTATGCGTCCAATAGGACTGGTGGAGAAAATTCATAAACTCATTTGAGAATACACTTACACTTTACATATTAGAGTGTTTAATAGAAGTTATATAACGATTCAAAAAATTCGAATCTGTATAACTTTTTACTCTATAAATTTTTATTTATTATATTTTGATTTAATTAAATAATAATCTTATTATATTTCAATAGACGTTTTCAAAATAGTATATAAATTTTGGTCACTATAACTATTCCAAAGACAATTTATATTTAAATTAGAAAACTTTAATAATAAAATATATTCCAGAAATACCACGGGTAGCAATTCGAATTTAAATTTATAATTAAATTATAAAAATATTATTATAATAATAAATATATTCCAGAATTACCACGGAAAGTAATCTGAATTTAAATTTAAATAAATTAGGAAACTTTTAGAATAAACAACCTTATCTGTTATAGTTTATTTTATTGTAATTACCAAATTTTTATATCATTTTATATGAATTTAAAATAACTCAATAGATTCATACAAAACCATTTTTATTATTCTATAAATGTTTTTTTTATTAATAACTTATCGAACTAAATATATTTACACAATAAAATAAAAAGTTGCTTTATTATTATATTAATCCTTATAATTATTGCGCCATAAATAAGAGCAACAGTTCTTTTAAATAACATCTAACCCATATTCCCACTATATCGGCTTAATTTCCTTAATTCCGCAAATTCGCCGTAAAGAATTATAATTAATGTTTTATTAATTCATCCTGCATATATCAAAATACACATCGCGTAAATATTACTAAAGTTGATTTAGAGTCTACTTTAAACAACTTGACTCCAACCGACTCGAAAACCAACTAAATTGATTATTAAATATCTCTGAGTAATATATACATATAGTATTAAAGAAAACATAATTTAAAATGTATAAATATAAATCGATATATATTTATACATAAAATACATCAGCAAGTACATTTTTTATAAAATCTACGTAGATCTATAGCTTTACATAATTATTATATAGAATATTATATAGATTAATTTTTATATATTCTTTAATGGAAAAAACTAAAGTGTATTAAACACGGGTGTTTTTCTCTAAGTCGAATTGGCACTAATGAGTTTACATTCAATTACAGGTACATCAGTTAAAAGTAGAGTTGTTGGTCGAAAATTACAGGTTTTGAGTCGACGAAAGTCATAGCCTAGTTTCAGCTTTCGCCAAAAAATTTGAAAGATCAAAATGGCGAAACTAGTGAATGGTGACTAAACTAGCGAAAAGATGAAAAGTATAAGGCCACATAAAGTTGATTTTTCGTTTCTCGTTATCTGGTTTTAGTTGGCGGGCAGATTTTTTTTCTTTTAATATACTGTAAATTAATAGACTCATGACCATATTTAAGACCATGCAAAGTTAGTTTTTCGATTTGCATTACATAAAATCAGAAAATTTGATCATTGGTTAGCGATCAATTTTTTTCGGGTGATACTGGATAATTAACGACATTAAGTTTTTTTGGTTTGTGTTTATTTTTCGCGATTGCCTGTAATAAAAAAACTGTCTAAATTCTCTGAATGCTTGTTCATTAGGATGGATGCAATTTGATAATTTGATTTAATGAGGATGTCAAAATTTAAGCATTGAGAAATTTGTTTCAGTTTTCTTTTTTAAAAGTTCATTTGTTTCTAATCAAGTTCTGAATACTATTTTTACATATAATCACATTTTATCGTCATAAACATGTTTTATTTCATAAAACGTGAGTTACCAGACGCACTAGTTTATTTGACATTCGTAGTTTCAATTTTGATTTTTAAGACTCCCACTTATTTCTCAAATGCTTTAATTTTAAATTTTCTAATATGTAAAGTGTAAAAGTATTCTCAAACGGGTTTACTAATTTTTCCTAATAGTTCCTGTCGGACACATAAAAATCCTACTTTTTATTTGGCGAAACCTATTTCATCATATTTTGAAATGAACAAATAACGACACATGTTAAAATAATAAAACATATTGTTAGAACAGTATAAAGACTTATCCGACAACAAACATGGCGTCGAAACGAAACCTACCCGAAACTAGTTTCGGACGGGTTCTAATCCGAAACTAGTTTCGGATTTTTAAAAAAAAATCGAAACTTCGAAACCCGAAACCCCCGAAACTATAATCCGAAACTCAACCCTATAATCCGAAACTCAAAAATATAATATTTAAACCTTTAAAATTTATTGTAAAGTTGATTTATTTTTAATGAACCCAAAATGTAAATTTATTTTTGAATAAATTATAACATTATATAGGTCATTTTTTTAATTATGTTTTTTTACTGCCTCAGTTTGTCCGGGGGTTTTTTTAAAGCTGGTCAAATTTATTTTTAATATCATACCGTTATTACAACTGATTTCAAATTCTAGGGCGATAGAAAAAATTGCCAATGATGAATCGATAAGTATTTGATGACTTTTGATACCAAAATTTATTTAATTCTGCGGTAACTTATTAATTCTATCATTAGTGGATATGGACGTACTAATTACTTATTATTACTTGATATTGTATCCAGTTTTTACGTAGTAAGTAAAAAACTGATGCTTGCAAAAGCAACCTTGATTGTCAGAATATAAACTCTGGATTTACCTTTCATGTTTTACTTGTGAATCATAACAACAAAAAGCATGCAATAAATTGTTGGATGCATTTCGGTCCAAATATTGCTGGATATTCAAATTTTATTGTATTCTTTAAGGAGATATATAGCATACATCAATGCGATTAATATATATTGAAGAGATACATAGCATACATCAGTGCATTTGAAAGAGATATATAATACATTAATGCAATAAATGGAAGTTTGGTGTTCAGGTGAGGTTTCGGGTTTCGAATGAGGTTTCGGGATTTCGAGTTTTGGATAAGGTTTCGGAAGTTATAATCCGAAGCCCGAAACTTTCGGATTTGGCACAAAAGGGTTTCGGCGCCAACTTTGGAGAGAATAAACAAATAAATTATTGATGTTTTGGCAGTTTCGGGGTTTCGGTTGAGGTTTCGGGTTTCGGTTGAGGTTTCGNGTTTTCTAAGCACCACTTAATTATATTATCTGGATTTTGTTTCTTTTTTATTAAAAATTGATCTAATATGTTAAATCTTTGTTTAGAATTTTTGCCTTTCGATCTTTCTTCATAATATAAATTATATAATTCTTTAACAAATTCGTCAAAATTATTCATTGTGTTATTATCTTTTAAATATGATTGGTTAAAATTATTGGCTATTTGGTTAATATCAGATGAAAAGTCTATTGTTTCAGGCTGTTTTACGATTAGGTTATTTGACATTTTAAAAATTTAAATTAGAAAATCCAAAGTTCTGATTTACTGATTTAGTCGATTTTAATGGACGATACCCACAAAAAATTTTCCAGTCATGTGACTTTTTGTGGCACAAACCAATCAAAATTTGAGATCAGGTGTAACGTGAAAATCAAATAAAGCGAAAGAATTAAAGTAATAAATCGAGTGGTTAGGGTTTGGGTTAGACGCTTGTTTAGAGTGCTACTGATACCAAAATTTTGCAAGGAATTTTTTTTGTTAATACGCAGTAGATGATTTCATAGACAAACTTCGGAGTTATTGGTGATTTTTTATGAAAAATCATAAAAAGTGGGGTCGTTTAAAGCGTTGTGCAATCACGTGATATAAGGCCAATCAAATTGTTTGTTTTGATCGACACGGATCAGCCCGACGAGAAGAAAAAAAGCGAGAAAACGAAGAATACAAGAAAACTAATGCCTAAACATATATTGATGCACTAATAAAAAATGTCGGGAAGGTGATTTTACCTATAAAACATGCTCTAACCCTAACCCCGAACTAACCCTTACCCTAACTTTAACTAAATAGTCAAAAACATATGATGCACAACGCTTTAAACGTTCCCTAAAAAGCGCAATTTTTACGTTACACCTGATCTAAAATTCAATTGGTTTGCGCCTAGTTTGCGCTACAAAAAGTCACATGACCGGAAAATTTTTTGTGTGAACTTGGGAGAGACTTCTAAAACTTTGTGTGCCGATTTAACTACTAGGCCACAATCATTAAAGTTTTGAAAGGTTCTGGTTGAACGTATTTATTTAAAATATTAGGAGAACAATTTATCGAAAGAGCGTGTAAGTTTATAAGTTCGAATTTAATTGTTCTGTTAATTCTATTAGCTTTCAATATTACGTAGTAGTGGATTATGCAGGAACAACATTTATTTATTCGAAATTTTATGTTTAATGATCAAGGGATAAAATAAATGTAATTTTTATTTAAAGATTATTTATAAATAATTATGTACAAAGTAATAATTCTTTATAATAATGTCTACCCATTGCTCTGGCGAAAGCCAGTTCCTTATATACATTCTTTACTCTGCGCTTTCCCATGATTCTTTATTGTAATTATGACAGAACGCTTATATATTATGAAGTAATGAATTTTAAGGACTCAATAAATGAAGTAAAGTTCTTTAATACATGCAAGGTGTAGTAATGGTAGTGATATGAATCAAAAATCGATTAATCGATTAGTTGATCAAGTTGGCAACTAATCGATTAACCATTACAACTACGATTTTAATCGATTAACTAACTAATCGATTAATCGATTAATCGATTTTTAATTAAGCGATTAAATGATTAACTAATTAATCGATTATTCGATTAGTTGGTTAATTGATTAGTTGTCTATATACCAATATATACTATACTGAATAAAGAGTATATAGAGATTGTACATACAGTACAATCAGATATTTAACTAATCGATTAGTCGATTAATCAACTAATCGACCAATCAATTAACTGATTAATCGATTAATCGATTAACTGATTAATCGATTAATCAATTAGTTGATTAGTTAAATGTAATAACTATTAATCAATTTTCTAAAAATTTTTAACTAACTAATCGATTATGATTTTTTGCCGATTTATAACACTAAGTAATGGGAAGGTAAAACTAAAAATGAAGTAATAGTTCACAAAAAATGTAGTCATCGAACTGGGTAACATATGATCATCAAAATGTAGTAATAGATGCAGGTAAGGGAGCTGACAGAAATCAGGTGATTTTTTGGTAGGTGGGTGGGTTAGCCAATGTATCAGGTGTAATTCTGGCCGGAATTATCAAATTCCAGCCAAAATTATAAAAATTTTTTAATTAAAATTATAAATTTATATATAAATTTAATTTTAAATAATTTTTGATCTACAGGACCAATTTAGATGATTAACTACCAAAATGATTCTTTCAAAGAGAGGATTCTAACAAATCTAAAATCATTAAATTCCAATTACTAGATCGTAATATCGATATAGATTTGTATTACTATAAATATTATAAGGGCCATGACAGATATTACGTAATATCATGGGGGAAGTAGTAAGCCAAAGTCTTACATTACACATATATAATATATATAATTATATATATAATATAATATATTACTAATATATTATAATTTTTAGCACTAATTAAACTTATTTAAAATATAATTATATACTAAAATAATATATTTTTGAGTGCTAAGAAAGTTTATTTAGTAGCCAAAGATATGTTTCATTAGTAAAATTTTGCATGATGCCAAATTTTTATATTTTTTTTAATTGATAATCCATCTGTCAACTGGAAAGTAGCGAAATGTGGTATTCTTCTATCTAAAATTATTTTTCTTACTAAGTTAACGATACATGTCCACTAATTGAAGTTGTAGAACTCGTCGAGACGCATCTAACAGTAATTAGATCATCCAATTTGGCCCAGTGGATGGCGAGACATTGTCGAAAAACAATTGGCCGACTATATAAAATCCCATGATGCAGATTACATATAAAAATCACTATAGGTGAAATGTGGTGTGTTTCTATTTAAAAGTTTTTTCTTACTAAGNTTACTAAGTTAATGATACATATCCACTAATTGAAAGTTGTAGAGCTCGTCAAGACGCATCTAACAGTGGTTAGATCATCCAAATCGGCCTAGTAGATGGTAAGATATCGTCAAAAAATAATTAGCTAACTATATAAAATCTCTATGTAAACAATGTTTGTTTATATAGAGATTTTATATAGTCAGCCAATCGTTTTTCGATAATATCACGGCATCCACTGGCCTGATTTGGATGATCTAACCACTATTAGAGGCGTCTTGATGAGCTCTACAACTTCAATTAGTGGACATGTATCGTTAACTTAGTAAAAAAAAGTTTTAAATGAAAGCACGCCACATTTCGCCTATAGTGATTTTTATATGTAATCTGCGTCATGGGAGTTTATATAGTCAGCCAATCGTTTTTCGATGATGTCTCACCATCCACTGGGCCAAATTGGATGATCTAACTATCGTTAAATGCGTCTCGACAAGCTCTACAACTTCAATTAGTAGACATGTATCATTAACTTAGTAAGAAAAACTTTTATATAGAAAAATGCCACATTTCGCCACTCTCCAAAAATTTTTTTAAAATCGACCAATCAGAATTGTCTTACGTGAGAGGGGGTACCCTCATAGTAATGGATATTATGTAATATCTGTCATGGCCCTAATATTTTAATATACTATATAATATTATATAAATCTAGATTGATCTTACGATCTAGTAATTGGATTTTAATAGGTTTGGACTTGTTAGAATCCTCTCTTTGAGAGGATCATTTTGGTAGTTAAATCATCTAAAATGGTTTGGTTGATCAAAAGTTACATAATATCAAAGTATTTTATTAATTAATATAAATTTTTTAAAATTTGTTGCACAATTTGATTGGCTAATAAGATGTTAGGCGTGGGTGGGTGAGGGTAGCCCCTTAAGAGATGGAAATCACCTGATTTACGACAGCTCCCTAACTAATCAATCTTCAAATGTAATCATTAATCTTGTAATCAATAGCTAGTTTAAAATTAATCCCTATTGGAATGAAAAAAATTCTTGACCAACATCTTCCTCTGCTTGTAGATCTATCCCAGTATTACCATCAAAATTCACCCTTATGTGATCAGTACCAAATTCTTTCAAGTTCATTTATGTTAGGTTAGAGTTAGGGTAAGTGCTTAGTTAGAGTTTGGGTTTAGGTTTTTATATAGTAAAATCGCTCAAGAAAAACTTTTTTTAGTTAAATAAACTGGTTTCTTATACAAACTTTTGAGAAATAAACTTTTTTAATAAAAGAGATGTTTGTTTTGAAATATTTTGCTTATGTTACATTATACCAAATTATGATCTTTTATTGGCCAATAATCATGTGGGGGTGAATTTTTGATGCTGATACTGGGGTAGATCGCTTAAAGCATGAGCTTTATCAAAATAAACTTATTATTATTATTATTATTATTTGTTCTTTCATTTATTATATTTTTTAGTTAACTCCCATATACTATTTTTATTAACACTTGTTCCTGCTGGTTCATGGTCTGGAGTTTGTAGGTACTATTTCCAAGATTTCATGGATTCTATATGGTCTACTCCACTTTTCTTCAAGCTTTCTCCAATCTTTAATCCCAATCTAGCATTATATTTTAGAACGTTTTCCTCTATTTTGAAAGTTTGCAGTGGATATTGACTATCATGATACCATTTTTGTTGTTATTGAGCTTTACAAATTTTTTCTCAGTCTCTTATTCTTGCTTCAAATAAATTGTCCATTGTTTTCATAGTTTGGATCATAATTATAGATCAAAATTGTTTGTTCGTCATACTCTCTACAGCATACATTTCTACTTCCCATTTTATCAGTAGTCACCTCCCTGCTGAATGTTAAATAAAAAGGGCTAAACCCAGTAATGCAGTATCTCAAGGTTCTGCACGTGAGAAGTAAAGAGTGTAAGTAGTCATCCTAGTTACCACAGTATTAACTTATGCAGTTTGCTAAGGCCTCGCACATGGTCCAGTTAAATCTTTTCACTAGGCCATTGGTTTGTAAGTGGTATGTGATGCAAATTTTTGTTTAATTCTGGTCCTTTTAGATATCTTCTCCATCACCCTATTGAAAAAATGTGTTCCTTGGTCTGATAGGATTTCCTGGGGGCAGCCATGCTGGCTTATTATATCTTCTAGAAAGAAAGCAGTAACTGATTCAATGGTGCAATTAGGCAAGACTCAAACCTCGACCACTTTAACAAATATTCCATGCAACCACCAAATACCTATTTCCTTTTCTTGTAGCAGTATGGTTCTACGATATCTAGGCCAAGTAGGTCAAATGGCTAGATCACCTTAATTGGGTACAACAGTTCTTTTGTTTTGGGCTTTCTCTGACATTGGCACGCATCGCAACTTTTTATAAAAATTTTAACATCCGATATCATTTGGCTCCAAAAATACCTTCCTCTTATTTTATTTACTATTGTCTTTTCATTTAAATGCCCAGATATAGGTTTTCATGCATTGCCTTCATCACTATTTCGACATGCTCTCTTTTTAGAACCCTGAGTAGGTTGTCCGGGTTTTGCTTATTCTTTTAGTACAAAATTCCTTCACATACAAGATAATATTGGGCTTGAGCTTTTAATTTTCATTTCTCTTCTATAGAAAATTCTTCAGGTATTTTTATTTCTTGTAGGTACTGTGTTAAATTTTTATAGTTAATTGGATTCATTTTAGCACCAAGATACCGGTAACCTGGACTGGATTGGTTTCAACCAGATTTTATTTTTGTTACAAATCTGATATAATGTTGTCACGTTCCCCTTTTCCGCACATGATCATCATGTACATCCCAATTTTCAAAGAAAACCTTCAATTCATGGTCGTAGACTGATTATAATTCGACTATGAAACCTTCTAATTAGATCATTTGTTGGTTCCATTGGTCTGTTGATTCCTGCAAGATAAGTATATAAAAAAATTTTTTTTCTTGTGGTGCTCATTATCACTTCTTCCTTTAGTTTCATCTTTCCCTCCAGGGTCATACATGACTCTCGATAAGCCATCAACATTGAGGATTTGCCTGCTAGGGTTGTGCTTAATCATAAAATCATACCCTTGAAGTATCATCATGTAGCGGGCCATCCTTCTGGTCAGGTTGGTCATGTTATTCATATAGGTAAGAGCTGAATAATCCATTATTAACATAAACTGTAAACTATGAATATATTGATAAAATTTTTTTATCACCCAAACTATGGCAGTACATTCTAGCTCCATGATAGTGTAATTTTTTTGCAGGTTTGGTAGACCGACTTGCATATTCATCAGCAAATTATATATACATAGTCTTACATAAGATATTATGGCCCGTAATATTATGAAAATCTTATGATCAATGCGGTATATTACGTAATATATTACGTTATATTACGGTAATATTATAGTTATTATTTTGAAATATTTTGAAATATATTGCAAAATATTGCGAAATAGACTAAAACAATGCAATTTACCCTCCGATACAGGGGTCATGTACTTATTCAGATCAATAAACTAATGCATGCAAGAGGTAATATTTTGATATTTTCGCATTGTTTCACAATATTTTGCAAATTTTTGCAAATTTTCAAAAATTTTTAAAAAATAAATAAATGATATACATATTCAAATAATCATGCTTTTTTATAGATTTTTACAATATTTCGCACGGTTTCGCAATTTAATATGAAATTTTTATTTTTTTATTTATTATTAGAATTTAACTTCAAATAACCAGCAGTGATCATCACCGGTGTGTAATTAACCAATAACAATAAAACAAAAAAACTTCATTTTATTTGCTTAGGGTTAGGGTGAGGCCTGGGATTTTAGCAGGGTGTCTAATATATGCAAAATTTAGCAAGGAATTTTTTTGTTAGAATGTCAAAGGTAGTTTCATAGACGAATTCTTGAGATATTAGCATTTTTTTAAAAAAATCTTTATTTTTGTTACACAACTGATTTGCACATTACACCTGATCCTGCAAATTTATTGGTTAATTACGCACCGGTGATAATCACCGCCAATTATAGTTAGTAAAATTCCTATTATTATATTATATTTTACATTTATTAAATATACATTTTTAATTAATATTACATACTTTATTATCTATTACATATTATTTTTACATGATTACAAATATTTTAATTACTTTCGCACTTTGTCGCATCTAATTCTATTACTATATACAAAAAACTAACCCTATATACTTATTTTTGCTCACTCCACAGTTAGCTATTATTTTCGCTTCTTTGTTTTTTATCATTTTTGAAAGTGACAAAAGTTGTTGTTAAAATGCGCAAGGGTTCGAAAAGTTGTTGTTTTTCTCGTAAAGTGCCGAAATAAAATAAATTAATAAAAAAAATTTAAAAATAAACCAAAAAAACAAAAACAAAAAACACAAAACAAAAAAAAATGAAGCGAAACCTTGCAAGAACTTGCAAAAACTTGCAAAAATTAGCAAAAACTTGCGAAAACTTGAGCTCATTTTTCTAAAGAAGTGTTCTTGAAAATTTAAAAATTGCTGGGGGTGTGTTCTTGAAGGTGTCAGAAGTCATCGTTAGAATGCGCAACGGTTTGAAAAGTTGTTGTTTTTTCACAAAGTGCTGAAATAAAATAAATTAATAAAAAATTAAAAATAAACCAAAAAAACAAAAACAAAAAACACGAAACAAAAAAAATAAAGCAAAACCTTGCAAGAACTTGCAAAAACTTGCAAAAATTAGCAAAGACTTGCAAAAACTTGCACCTATTTCTCTAAAAAAGCATTCTTGAAAATTTAGAAATTGCTGGGGAATGTGTTCTTGAAAGTGTTTGAAGTCATAGTTGGCATGCGCAATGGTTCGAAAAGTTTGTTTTCTTGCAAAGTACCAAAATAAAATAAATTAATAAAAAAATTTTAAAAATAAACCAAAAAAACAAAAACAAAAAACATGAAATGAAAATAAATAAAACGAGTCTTGCAAGAACTTGTAAAAACTTGCAAAAAAATTTGTGAAAACTTGCAAAAACTTGCACCCATTTCTCTAAAGAATCGTTTATGAAAATTTAAAAATTGCTAGTATGTGTTCTTGAAAGTGTCGAAAGTCGTAGTTGGCATGCGCAAGGTTTCAAAAAGTTGTTAGTTTTTCTCACAAAGTGCCAAAATAAAATAAATTAATAAAAAAAATTAAAAATAAACCAAAAAAAACAAAAACAAAAAAACACAAACTGAAAAAATAAATAAAGCGAAACCTTGCAAAAACTTGCAAAAACTTGTGAAAACTTGCGCCCATTTCTTTAAATAAGCGTTCTTGAAAATTTAGAAATTGCTAGGGGTGTGTTCTTGAAGGTGTCGTTGTTGAATGCGCAAGGTTTTGAAAGTTGTTGTTTTTTTCATAAAGTAACGAAATAATAAAAAAATTAAAAAATAAATAAATAAAAAAAATTGAAAAAAAACAAACAAAAACAAAAAACCGAACGAAAACAAAATTGAAAACAAAAAAGTGAAAAAAAAACAAAATAGAAGCTTTAATTATAAACAAAAGATCTAATTGATCTTGTAGTACAAAATTTGAACATCATCAAACTATTTCAAACTATTTCAAAAAATCAGTCTAATGCGCAATTCAGGTTACAGATCTACTGATCCAGCTTGGTTTTCTAGTCCTAAAATATTTTGAAATGGTTCAAAATATTGCGTAACATATTTTGAAATATTTCGAAATTGCTTTTGTAATATTTCAAAAATTTGATATTTCAAAATATTTCGAAATATATTACGTAATATTTTACTTATATTACAGTTCGTAAGATCTTACGTAAGATTACACTATTGTAAATTTGCTAATGTTCTATTGGATGTTTCTATCCTTTATCATCTAATTGCGATAATATAGCCCCAAGAGCCATGTGTGATGCATCTGTACAAAGGATGAATTGCGTATCGTCCCATGGGTGCACCAAAACCAGTGCTATCATTAATTCCTTCTCAATTCCTTAAAGGTATCTTCTTGTTCATGTTTCCAGTTAAATAGTTCTTCTGTCTTCAATAACTTATACAGAGGTGCTGCGACTTTTGAAAAATCTTTTATAAACCTTCAGTAATAACCGGCTAACCTAGTGTTGGGTACAGTTCAAAGTCCAGTTTTAAAAACTGGACTGGACTGTTCCACTGGAACTAGTTCCAGTCCAGTTTTCACGTAATTTGTCTTATTTGCTATAGGCTTTATATAATTTGTATATATATATATGCTAATTTTCTTAATAGCAATATATAACAATTAGGAATGTTAAGTAGTTCAAACTAGCCTTTTTATTTTATAAAATTTTAAGCTAATAAAAAGATTTATTAAATTAGTTTTATAAATAACTATAGCTAAAAAATTTTAATAAACAAGTTTAATTATTATAATAAAAGAAATAATCATATCAAAAACTTGCAATTATCTAAAGACTACTTTTTGAACTATCTATTCAAGACTAAGTTCAAAGCTATATAAATTTAAAAAATTTTAAACTCTACATAAGTTTTACTATTTTTTTATAATAAGAAACTTAAAAGTTTTTGCTATTTTAAACAATTTTAATTAATAGCTTAAAAAAATTTAATCAATTACAAAATTAGTAATGCACAAAAGACTACTTTGAACTGCTTTGAACTACTTAACATCCCTAATAACAATTATCAAAAAAATACAAAATTTAATAGTTTAACTTTACAAAAGCCTTCTATTTTTATCCTATTCCAGAGAAATTACTGCCAGAAAGCTTGTACTACTAGTATCTGTTGGGAATTGAATTTTATAGGTTTACAAATCTATATAGGTATTAACAAAACTACAAATTTTATTTATATTTTTTATATAACTTACTACACATTAATAGTATTATGGAATATATATAAAATATTAAGATTAAAAACATTTTGTGATTGTGCACAAGCACTAAAATTAATTAAAGTAATCATTATAATGATTTCACTAAAGATTCATAGTGTAAAATATAATAATAAATTTAGTTAACTGCAAACTACTTTAAGTATTAATTAATTGTTTTCATTAAATCACAGTAACTACTCAATTAATCACTCTGCCTGCTCACCTAAGTAATTGTATGTTACATACAAAAAGTTATTTGGATTGACCAGTTTTCATATTATAAATTATTTATTAATTGAAACTAAAACTTGTATAAATACAAAATTTAGATATTAACAGTCACAATTCCAATTTATTAAATACTTAATATACTAAATAAGAAAATAAAGTTTATATAAAAGCAAATCTAAGTACTAAACAATTACAATACTAATTTAGTTAGATGTTTAATTATATTAAAAAAAGATTTAAGATCAAAACTTGAAATTTAGATGCCATTTAATAATAAATACAAGTTAATCTATTTGTATAGTTAGACAAAATATAAATATAGTTATAAAAATTTTATAAATATAATTTATTTTTATTCGTATATACATATTTATTATTTAGGTCCAGTTCCAGTAAGTACTGGAACTGACTGAACTGGTCCAGTCCAGTAGTGGTCCACTGTACCAGTTCAGTTCAGGGCCAATACTGGGCTAACCCAAGAAACTCTTATAGTGTCTTCAAATTTTTTGGCCTTGGATAATTATTTACAGCAGTCACTATCCCTTTGTAGCTGACTTTGTGACCCAAAAAGGAATTTTTTTCTGACCCTAAAAACACTTGTCAGGGTTTAGTTTTAAATTAGCCTCCTGAAGTACCACATTCACATACGTCAAATATTGGTCGAAATCAGGGAGTAAATATTAATGTCATCAATATATACAAAAACAAAATTCTATATTTCTTTTTGAAGCAAGTGGTCCATCAACCTCTAAAATGTTGCGGGAGCATTGATAAGGCTGAAAGGCATTACCACAAATTCGTAAAGGCCAAATTTTGTTGTGAAGGCTGTCTTTTCCTATCTTGTGGGTGGAATCCCACTTGCCAGAAACTGCTTGTGAGGTCCAAAGTCATATACTATGCTGAGTTTTTGAGTGCACCAAGTAGTTCATTTATCCATGGAAGCAGATAACTATCCTGTTTTGTTTTCTTATTTAATTTCCAATAGTCTATGCATAAGCGTAGTTTTCCATTTTTCTTTTTGACGAGTACTACTGGTGAGACCCATGGGCTGTAGGATGGATGAATTAAACCCGTTTCTTTTAGCCTACCTATTTCTTTTCCTATAAATTCATGTTTTAATTTTGATATCGAGCAATATCTTTGCTTTATTGGGTCCCTCTTCTACATGAATTTCATGTTGCATAACTATCATCCTTCTGAGTTGAGCAGGTTTACTCTTAAAAACGTCCTGATATTTGTTAAATAACTCTTGTATTTGTCCTTTTTGAACTTCTGCCATTTTCCCAAAATTAAAGGTCTTGTTTTCATTCTTTGTTTCTTCTGAGAGACAAATGGTCCAATCTTCCAGATTCTTTTATAATGCACAATTTTCTTCTTTATACCCCTTTTTTAAACATTGTTCACATTCCCTTTTTAATAATTTTTTTACCAGCCGAAACTCACAGTATAGATATGGCTGGGCCAACAAGTTTTCCAGGACCCCGGACATCTCTCATATATGTCATATTTTTTTTAGCAAATTAGTTAAAATTTAAACCAAGGTCCAAATTTAAAATTTGGCAAATTAGTATTAATTTAAATAATGGTCACATATTGAATTTTGGCGAAACGTTTAAAATTTCACATTGTTATATTTAATATTTTGGCGAATTTATCCTTTTTTGGGAGAATTACATCGGGAAAATAAAAACATTAAAAACGATAAATAAATAAACAAATAAATAAAGTAAAAAAAGCTCATTATTTTTTTATTTACTTTTTTTTTATTTTATAATATCTTTTATATATAATTTATATATTACGCGCGGATTTGCGTACATACACGTAGTGTTTTAATAGTTTTTTTTAAAAAAAATTTTTATAATCTTTGCCGTTTTTTTTTATTTTTTATTTTTTTAAATTACTGCATTTATTTTTTTTATTTTATTTTTTTTTTTGTTTTTAGTTTTTAAATTACTTTATTTTTTTT
>QKWP01000986.1:123211-153213 GCA_003550325.1 Gigaspora rosea
AGGGTTAGGGTTTGTGTAAGGGTTAGTGTTAGTGTTTTTTTTATTTTATTTTTTTTATTTATTTTTTTTATTTTTTTTTTATTTTATTTAAACGTTTTTTTTATTTATTTATATTATTTATTTAAATTATTTAATTATTTTTATTTAAATATTATTTTTTTTAATTTGTTTTTTCTATTTTTCGTTTTTTCAGTTTTTATTATTTGAAATTTTTTTTTTAATTATTATTTATTTTTAATTTTTTTACTATTTTTTTTGTTATTTAATTGTTTTTTTTTCATTAATTTATTCTTTTTTTTGTTATCGGATTAAATATATACAGTACGACAAAATAAACGGCGATGATCAGGTTACACAGTAAAGATAAGTAAAATCGATTTTTTTTACTTTTTTTTTTATTATTTTACTGATTTGTACTAATTATATTTATTTTTCTTTTTTGCTTCAGATTGTCCATTCTCGTCGTTAAGGCAAAATCTTAACTATAACTCAAATGAATTGGGAGAAAAAACTAAAACTGATACAATGCATAGTCTATGATCTCACAGCAAAACATTCTACAAAGTACATTCATAAAGATTTGCATAGTGGTAATATCTTACAGAATTATGATATATCGCGGATTTAGGTTTGTAATGTGGTTTTTACGTCGTTGGCGTCGTAATTTCTTCTGTCACTGGTGCTGTCCAATTTGGTGTTTATAAGTGACCTGGTTTTTTCATCATTGGTGTCTTTCAGTTCGATGCTTTCCTTTTCGTCATTGGTGCTATCAAATTGGTGTTTCCTGTTTCTTTATTTGGTGTTTCTTTTTTGTCGCCGGTGCATTATTTTGGGCATTGGGTTTCTCAGCATGTACAGCTAAGTATTCATTTTTTTTTCTTTTAGTTTTTTAATACTAATTCTTTTCAGGTTTGAGATAGGTCACGCTTTTTAATACGTTCGTCGTTGGTGTCCTTTTTTTCGCGTTGTGTTTGACATGTTTGTACGGGGTTTGTACGGTATTTTAACAACATTTGTATGGTGTCTCAACAGCGTTTGGGTGTAGCATAATAGTTAGTATGGGATTTACTATTATGGTTGGGACATAGCGCGATATTGGGACATAGCACGATAGTTGGGATATAGCACGATAGTTGGAATCGGGTTTATGTTGTAATTTGTATTTATTTTTTGTATTTTTTTTTAATTTTTTTTGTATTTTGTAATAAATTAAATTGTTAAAATATATGAATATTCGAATTTATTGTTTTAATATATGAACAATTAGTTAGCATTTAATTTATTATTATTCACTTTTTACAATCTGCGCAGATTATTGAATTGTTAAAGATCTGTGCAAAAAATTCTTTAACGGCCATTGGCAGGGCTGCAGATTTGCACAGATTTTTATTAATTGCACTATATTTATTTACCCGATGCCAGATGTTATAATTTAGTTTTTAGCAAATTACTATAAAATTTATATGTAATAATTCAACTCTTAGCAAATTTACTTGATTTTAGGGTAGCAAAAACGTCTAATTTCATGCAGATCAGTTATGACCTATATGAGAGATGTCCAGGGTCCTAGTTTCCTCTTTATATTCTCCATTTTTGCTTTCATCATTCGACCCTGTTTCTTCCTTTTCCTCACTTTTACTACTATCTATATCCACATCTTTATCACCTGCTTTTTTCTCTTTTTTCAGTTTAGCTTTCCTTAATATTTGGTCACCAATATTCGCCGGTTTGCAATATTCGGTGAGAATTTTTATTTTTTTATCTCCATTCCTAATCATTAGCTTACAAGCTTCCCAATCTAATCGAGCTCGGGCTTTTCTTATTCAATCATTTTTTACAATAACAGCATAATTCGCAGCTTCAGTCACGATGGTTTTTGAAGTAATTGTTTTAGTTCTAACAGGACCAGGAAATCTTTATTATAGGTCCTCGCATGACTATATTCGAACACTACTATAAATTTAAAAAATGTGATCAATCTATTATAGATTCAAATTATTATAAGTTGCGTAAAGTCCTCAACTTTATATAATTTGCAACAAAGTTAGTTACCGCTTATAAATAGATTCGCATATATAGGTTATATAAAAGGTACTTGTCATAATATGATTCGCTTTATTATAAATTTTATTTTTTTTTTTTTTTTTTTAGAGAACATAATCCCAAATTTTTTTTAGAGTAGACTATTTGGTACCGCAGGGTGCTCTACTAATATGATTCATATTACTATTAGTTTTTTAAAGGTGCTCTAAACTGATTCGCTTAATTATAAACAACCCCTAATTCGCAAAAAATATAATTTGACTTTTTTATAGCAGGGACCTATAATAAAGATTTCCAGGTTCTGTTCTATGTAACTAGAAATCAGTCGATTTCTCCTAAGGGCCTTTTTTGTTCACTGTGTACCTCTATCATCATTACTGTTGACAAGCAGTTGATGGAAATTCCTGCTTTTTTGAGAAAACTGGCTGTGATCACATAGTCTGAAGATCCACTATCCAATATCAAGATAATCAGTTTACCGTTAACTTGCGCTTCACAATACATGGACGTAGTGTACTAATCGTTAGTTCAATTCAAACAAAATTTAACAAGCTTTGACTTCATAATTTTACTGGAATGTAGCACCCACACAGCTTTTTTTTGTATATTTGGTGCTGTCTGAAATAACTAGGCATATGTTATATCAGCCTTCTTGTTTTGCAAACTGGTTATTATTGAATATGGTTGAATGTTTGTAATTCTTAAGGAGTCTACCAGCTTCATCATCATCTTTTTTATTATCTTTCTTTTTGGTTCCTTATTATTTTTGGCCTCTGTATTTTTTTCTTCTGGTGGAACAAAAACTTCAACGGCCTTTCCAGCATTGTCTTTTCTTCTTTTGCGGCGTATACTTTATTAATTTATCTACTGAGAAATTTGTACTTGTCGATGCATACTCACCCTCCAAAGGTGCATCATCTAGTTTAAACAACCCAAATCTTGTTCTAACTGTGCCACCAACGCTTGAATCTGGGGACATATGTTCTCAGTGGTTTCCTGATTTTTATATTATTGTCTTGAAGAACCGTAGATGAAACTTGTTCATTATTTTGAGTTAATGTATAGTTCACATTTGGGCAATTCCAACAGGACCCCGGATATCTCTGTTATATATCATATTTTTTTTAGCAAATTGATTCAAATTTGATCTAAGGACCAAATTTAAATTTTAGCAAATTGAAGTTAATTTTAAAAAGGGTCATAATTGAATATTTTGGAGAATTACAAAGATTTTAAACATGTTATATTTTATTTTTAGCAATTTAACCACATTTTGCAAGAATTATTATAACAAGTTAAGTCATGCTATGATGATTGATCCAAATATAACAAGTTATTAATGGCTATACGGAGCAAAATTATAATCAATTATAATTGAAAATAAATAAAAGTAGTTGTATCATGTAATCAGGCTTTAGTATCAATAGCAACTTGCATATGTATTACGATCATTGATCATGATGTATATCGATAAACAAATAATTATGTAATACAATTGCACGGAATTATCATTAAGCAAATTAGTTAGTAATTAATATAATAATTGTAGTAATTATTATGTAGTTAGTATCTTCTCTAAAATTTTCAAGAAATATAAAATTAAATATACTAGCATAATGTATTTTAATATGCTGAATAAGTTTTTTAGAGTACAAAGTTAGAATTAATTTGTAAAATTTTAAAAATCATAATATTTTTAAAATTTTTTTTATTTGAATTCTATGGATTTGTAAAATTAAAATAAAAAAAATTTCATCAAATTTGGTCAAGAACTCATGGAGATATCTTTGATGAAAGTTCCTGTAAACAATTTCAATGCAGTTTCTTTGTAATATGTTTTTTTGCTTTTTCAAAATAACCTACTGTTTGGTGATGATTTACAAAAATTTTACTATGCTAACTAAAAAAATTTTATAACACGACTTGTAGCGCATAACATTGACTAATAGAATCTCAAATTTCATGAAAAAATATTGAAAACTCATGAAGATATTAACGTTTTTGAAAATTTGGACACATACGTTTTCACAAGTTTTCCCCTAAACTTCAAATGCTTCCCGAAGCACTTTCTCAAAATGAAACCTCCAAAACATGACTTAGTAAGTTGATAGAATAGTTATTCGAGAGTCTTTATTTAAAATTTCATCAAAAAAAATTTAATATTGACAGAGTTATGATAATTTTTCAATTTGTTTCTAGATTCGGGATTTTTTAAAATTTTTAATTTTGATAAAAACAGAAAAATCATCATCACAGGCTAGATTTTTACAAGTTCAAATGAAACAAGTTACTGCGCACTAATATAATCAATAGAGAATAGGCTTAAATTTTGCTTTCTAAAATTTCAAGTTATTTGGTTAAATATTTATTTCATAATAGCTTTTTTTTATTTGGCGCAGCTTCTTTATAATATACTTTATGAAAATAGAAGAATTTTTATTAAAAATATCTCTACAAGTTCTTGACCAAATTTGATGAAATTTTTTTTATTTGAATTTTATGGATCCATAGAATTCAAATAAAAACATTTCAACGAATTTGATCAAGTGGTTGCAGAAATATCTTTGATCAAAGTTTTAGAGAATTTCAAAACACATATCATATGACGATATGTTTAAATTTGTTGACAAAACTTTGATCAAGGATATCTCTGCAACCACTTGATCAAATTTGATGAAATTTTTTTACTTATTCTACGGACCCATACAATTTAAATAAAAAAATTTTCATCAAATTTGATCAAGTGGTTGCAGAGATACCCTTGATCAAAATTTGGCAAAAATTTAAATGTATTGTCACAGTTAAAAATTTTAACCGGTGACTTAAATGCAAAATTGGTAACAGCAGAAGACTCCAGTGACCCAAGCCATTCGAAATTACAAGGCATTTGGTTGTGGTGGAGGCTTTGAGATAATATTTGTTGTTTGTATGAAATGGGCGGAGGGACAGGTTATTGTTGTCCATATAAACTAGTAATTGTTGGCCCTTGGTTGTTGGTATGCCAAGCGTCCTTGCCACAATGGCTTGTAAAATTATGTGTGAGGCTTTTCAAGCAATACTGCTCATGGCCCGCAAGCAGCGTTGTGAGTACAAGAAATCGTGAAAGAAATTAGTGCGCAGTAGTTTATATTAAATTAAAATGTATTTAAGGACCTTCATTTCCCCTTAATAAAGTTAATCTCAGACTTCAATTAACTCTTGTATACGAATTAATAAGAAACTGTCCTTTAATAATAAAATAACTCAAGTTGTGACTAGAGCTAAACTGTGCGATCATGCACATTGCTCTCCCAACCAGTCATAACATATGGTGCTGATTGTGTGGAATGAATGTTCAACTCTACACCTTTTATGCCTTATCAAAGTTAATTTAATGAAATTATGAAGCCTTGAAGACTATGACCCTATGTTCTTTAAAAAATAGACATAATATTTGGTGATGAATTTGTGGATGGATGTTTTCTCACACCTTCATTGCAAAATCTCTCTAAGAGTCTGAAATTTTGTTTGGTCGATGTTCAAAGAATAGAAAATAGAAAGATCTTGTGAAAATTACAAGAAAAAAGCCTGCCTTGCCGATTCTATCATTTGATTCATGGGAGAAAAGGAGAAGAATTGGTTAGTCCATGGATAGTGAATGATTTCATAAAAGTCCATTCTGATTAAGAAGCCTAAAGAGACATAACCTGCTGAAGATGATCATGTAAGAAGATTGCTGAAGGTCAAAGCTGAATTTTCTGAAATTAGAAATGGAATGTCGATCTCGAGGGACCTATAAGCCATTTAAATAAGCCTGGTACTGGCACGTAAATTGGTACTATGCAGAGTAAAGAGATGTTATGGAAAGGATGATTGGAAGAGAATTAAGGTTTTCTCGCGCTATCAACTGGATATATAAATCGGAAAAATGAGTTATGCCAAGATCATACATAAATTGGATATTACGAAAAAAAACAAAAAAAAACTTACACCAAGAATCGTATAGGCATAAGTGACAAAGCAAGGCAAGAGTAGGAAATAATGGACATGGTAATAGGTTGGATGATCACGACAGCTTTGTGCGGGGTGGGGCATATAGCAATATGAGAAAAAGAATTCTTTAGACAAAGACCCCAAGTGAACATTGACAAACGTATTGGAAAGATTGTGAATATGGCAGTTAAGGTACAAATGATACCGAAGCTCAGAATAGGTATCTGAGCTGCTGTAAAAATTGAAAAAACCTCCCAAGTAAAATGAGTCATACAATGCAATGTAAGCTGTTGGACATTGCTATGAGAAGGGATCGAAGTTGGAAAAGCAAAAGGAAACGTCAGACCTTGAACACTACAATTGGAGTAGGATTGGCACCGAAGAGAATACACACAAGGCATTCACTTATTATCAAAAGCCTGCTACGATAAACCATGCTATCAACATGTCTTAATCGTGACACTATCGTGACCGTTAAATCGAAGACTATTATCAAGATAACATTGGTAATAGAAGAACGAATATCGATATTTATAAATTACAAAAATCTGCTGATGCGTGATGCTAATAAAACAGCATGTGCACTATTGTTAAAATAAAATAAAAGCTGAAAAGAATGCGCATGTAGAATACAATTACCGTTAGAAGCCTACGAAGCCAGGTATACTGTAGAACACCGAGGCTGGATATTGCGAAGATTGAACTAACCCAGAAGAGAATGAAGACTAATCGCAAAATGGACATAACATCGGCTAATGGTTGGTTATGACAATTATATGTGAGGCGGGGCATATAGAATGCTTTTTAATTTAGCCCAGAAGAACATTATCTGTATGAATATCATTATGTCGAGTTACTGCTGAGAAATAAAATTAAAGATTTGAATTTGGATTGGACATGTCGATTTTGAGGGACCTGTAAGCTGTGGGATACGCAGGGAGAAAAGATGACATAGCATGGATGAATTTGGAGAATTAAGCTTGTTTTTATGTAATCAGCTGGATATAAGGATAGGAGGACGGAGTATGTCGAAGCTGTGAAAAATTTTAAACTCCCAAATCATACTCTTCTATCTATTGACGATCTAGGGAAGAGTCGCTATAAATTTGTTATTGTTATAACAAAGGAATTGGTGTCTGGGCCTTTTTTAAGCCATTCCTGAAAAGAAAGTGTTCGCAGGAGCTCACACTCAAGAAGGGGAGTATGTCACAGTTAAAAATTTTAACCCATGACTTAAATGCAAATTGGTAACACCAGAAGACTCTAGTGACCCAAGCCATCCGAAATTACAAGGCATTTGGTTGTGGTGGAGGCTTTGAGGTAATATTTGTTGTTTGTATGCAATGGGCGGAGGGACAGGTTATTGTTGTCCATCTAAACTAGTAATTGTTGGCCCTTGGTTGTTGGCACGCCAAGCGTCCTTGCCACAATGGCTTGTAAAATTACATGTGAGGCTTTTCAAGCAATACTGCTCACAGCTCGCAAGCAGCGTTGTGAGTACAAGAAATCGTGAAAGAAATTAGTGCGCAGTAGTTTATATTAAATTAAAATGTATTTAAGGACCTTCATTTCCCCTTAATAAAGTTAATCTCAGACTTCAATTAACTCTTGTATACGAATTAATAAGAAACTGTCCTTTAATAATAAACTAACTCAAGTTGTGACTGAAGCTAAACTGTGCGATCGTGCACATTGCTCTCCCAACCAGTCGTAACAGTATCTGTCATGTAATATACGTTTTGAAATTCTCTAAAACTTTGATCAAAGATATCTCTGCAACCACCTGATCAAATTCGATGAAAATTTTTTATTTAAATTGTATGGATCCATATAATTCAAATAAGAAAATTTTCATCGAATTTGATCAGGTGGTTGCAGAGATATCTTTGATCAAAGTTTTAGAGAATTTCAAATCGTGTATCACATGACAGATACGTTTAAATTTGTTGACAAAACTTTGATCAAGGATATCTCTGCAACCACCTGATCAAATTTGATGAAATTTTTTTACTTATTCTACGGATCCATACAATTTAAATAAAAAAATTTTCATCAAATTTGATCAAGTGGTTGCAGAGATATCCTTGATCAAAGTTTTGTCAACAAATTTAAACGTATCTGTTATGTGATATGCGTTTTGAAATTCTCTAAAACTTTGATCAAAGATATTTCTGCAACGACTTGATCAAATTTGATGAAAAATTTTTTATTTGAATTCTATGGATCCTTAAAATTCAAACAAAAGGGTTTTAACAGCTATTACAGTTTTAAAAAATTTGCTCTATATTTATTTACCCGATACTAGATGTTATAATTAAGTTTTTAGCAAATTACTATAAAATTTATATGTAATAATCCAACTTTTAGCAAATTTATTTGATTTTAGGGGTAGCAAAAATGTCTAAATTTATGCAGATCAGTTATGACCTATATAGAGATGTCCGGGGTCCTATTCCAACTATAGTGTCCTTGTTGTTGACAGGTGAAACAGGTTGGTAGCTGGTTAGTTCTTCCTTGATGATTTTTATTTTAGAGAGGATGAGGACGATTATTTCCACCCTCCCACCACCTTTCATAGCCAATACTACCTCTTTCATCAATAAGACCATTTGCTCCATCTGATTATTCAAGACCGGAGTAGTAGGGCTAACATTACTAGGACTCCTACAGTAGGAATAGCAAATGATTTAAACCGTGATCTTAAAAAACATGTTTGTTTGATTTAAAACAGTTGAAAATTGGTTTAATACATCATGACGTAATATGATCCGAACATGATCTGAGTTGCATAATTTAATTTATAATGATTAAATAAATTAATCAATATTCAAAAAATAAATTTAATGATATTCAAAAATCAAAAACTTAATAAGATTTAAGGCAATTATGCATTTAAAATCAATGGAAGTGTTGTATTGGCCAATAGGTGAAATTATGTATTTAAATTCTTAAAATGATCAAATACATTTCTTATATTCTTATATGTAATAACTTCGAAATTATATAACAAATTATCTGAAACTAAAATTGGCCAATTAGAGATGATAATTTTAATTTTAGCCAAATTTTAGAATCAGACGCCAATGTTTTAAAAAATTTTAAACCAATAAAAAATGTTAAAAACTGTTTAAAACATTTTTTACCATCCCTATCCTATGGCACAGGTTAGAGGTACTGGAAATTGGGCTGTCATGGAATTAGTCACATGTTATAAATCGAAGCATGCCCACAAATGGCCACATCACGAGCAAAAGTTAATTCATACATCCAAGCCTTTTCGATGGCTTTTTGGATCATATTTGATATGAAAGGTCCAACAGCAAGTGACAAATCAGGCTAAAGACCTTGCACAAACATTTGTGCTTTCATTATTTTAGGATATTGGTTCCCTACCCTAGTTATACACTGAAATAAAATCAATATATTTTGGGCGTACTGGTCCTTGGACTCTCCTGATCTTTAACGGCGAGAGAGAGAGAGAGAGAGAGAGAGAGAGTTAATAGTTCAGAATTCCACTAAGTTATTAGTACTGGTACTTGAGTACAAAAATTTAACCGAAACTGCTGCACAAATTCTTGTACCAGAGCCAATTCATTACTCCAAATTAAAATTTGGGGTTCTTGATTTCTACGATTTTCTCACCAGAAAGTGGCAAGACTGGTTAAGTATGCACCAACTACAGACAACCTTCTTGCTCCACAACATTATTGGCTTCAAAGGCTCTGTCTATTGCTTCCAACCACTCTACCAGATCTTGGTTTCCTCCAGTAAATATAGGGATATTTGTCAAATTTCGCTCTGAATTTTCCACTTGAGGACCCCAAGGTTGGTTCAAAGCATTTATCATGGCTTGTAAAAGTTGTTGCATTTGTTGATTCTGGTTGCTAGGTTGTTCAGTTTCCATAAAGAGTTTGGCACGTTCCTCATTGTTTTTGCTCATCAGAGTACCCACATAACGTCCGCTATTACTGCTATCCTCATGTGTAGAACTATTTTGCCACATCTTTTTTTTGACTATAATCCATTTTTTGTTTTTTTAATGTTCATAATTATATAAAGGTGAGTAAGAACTGTATCAATCTACACAATCAGCACCAAAAATATTGTGGCTTTGGGAGAGACTTCCAAACTTCATGTGCCAATTTAACTACTGGGCCACAATTATTAAAGTTTTAAAAAGGTTCTAGTTGAACGTATTTATTTAAAATATTGGAAGAACAATTTATCAAAAAAGTGTGTAAGTTTATAAGTTCGAATTTGATTGTTCTGTTAATTCTATTAGCTTTCAATATTATGTTGTAGTGGATTATGCAGGAACAACATTTATTTATTCGAAATTTTATGTTTAATGATCAAGGGATAAAATAAATATAATTTTTATTTAAGGGTTATTTATAAATGATTATGTACAAAGTAATAATTCTTTATAATAATGTCTACCCGTTGCTTTGGTGAAAGCCAGTTCCTTATATATGTTGTACCCCAAATCTAAATTTGACCCAATTGTCAATTGGGACGGCCCAGATATCAATTTTATAGCCAAAAATAAAATTGGTTTAAACTGATCTCTAACTTTACTTTAATTTTACCCTAACCCTAAATTTAATTTGGCCCGATTATCATCTGGGCAGATTGTCATCTGGGGCACAACATATACATTCTTTACTTTGCGCTTTCCCACGATTCTTTATCATAATTATGACAGAACGCTTACACATTATGAGGTAATGAATTTTAAGGACGTAATAAATGAAGTAATAGTTCTTAAATACATGCAAGGTGTAGTAATGGGAAAAAAAATGAGGTAAAACTAAAAATGAAGTAATAGTTCGCGGAAAAATGTAGTCATCGAACCGGGTTTAACGTAAGATCATTAAAATGTAGTAATAAATATAGGTAACCGATCGATCTTCAAATGTAATTATTAATCTTGTAATCAACAGCCAGTTTAAAATCGATCCCTATCAGAATGAAAAAAATTCTCAACCAATGTAGGTTATTTAAGTGCAAAGTATCACTACATACGTATGTACATATGTAACATATCTCAAACTTAAATGAGGTCCCCAATAATGATGCCTGACGAAAGAAGAAATATATGTCATTGATGAATGACGAAACCATTCGTCAGGTAATTTCTGATTGATGAATTCACGATTGACGAAACTCTGACGATTGACGAAACCTATGCCGAATTGACGAAACCTATGACGAAATGATGAAACCTATAACGAAATGATGAAACCTATGATGAATTGATGAAACCTATGACGAATTGACGAAACCTATGACGAATTAACGAAATCAATGAAGAAACCTGAAGAGTTATATTCCATACAAAATAGAGTTAATTACCGCGTTTATAAAAAGTTAAGAAGTGTTTTAATAACGATATAAAAAATAACGATGTTTTAAGTGATAATGCATAATTAATACAGCGATAGAGAATCAATATAGGTTGATAAGATAACCAGTGCATTATTATTATCATGATTTTACTTATTTACGAAGGAAGAGACGCGAAAATACTTGAAAACCAATGTTAGATCGACCTTGGTGCACTAATTAAAAATGACAGAAACGAAATTTTACAAATAAAGAGCACCAATATATCATTGTAGTCTCCAACACTAACACTCTTGCCATAAACTTCTATCTTTACGTGCTTTGTTTATTTACAAAATTTAAACATGTTCAGAATCTATATCAGGTTGATCCGGAATTGATGAAAATAAATGCGTGCACAAATTTTGACTATTCCGGATCAACCCGATTACTGGTATTCTCGACCAGTATTCCGGATCAACCCGACATAAATTACTACTGGTATTCCGGATCAACACGAACTAATATTTGAACGTGCGAAAGAAGAAAAAAGAAAAAAGCCAATGAAACCTTATAATGAAATATCATTTTTTTGAAACAATTTAAGGTTTAGTGTATCTAAAGATCATTATATAGAAGCTTGTTGTTTAATTATTGGCTGAATCAGGTGCCAATGTTTCATCAATCGTTAGAGGCTTCGTCAAGGTTTCGTCAATACGTCATATGTTTCGTTAATTCGTCATAGGTTTCGTCAATTCATCATAGATTTCGTCAATACATCATAGGTTTTGTCAATTCGTCATAGGTTTCATCAATTCGTCATAGGTTTCGTCAATTTGTCATAGGTTTCATCAATTGTCAGGGGTTTCATCAATCGTCAAGGTTTTGTCATAATGAAACCATAACGACGTCATTCGTCATCGCAAAAATAATTTCGTCAGGCATCATTAAGTCCCCAATTTTCCCTCAGTTCTGGTTTGTCAGCTACACCACTCTTCAATTGCAGATTAAATCACACGATAATGTATGCATAAAGTTGTAATAAGTAGAATCTAAGTTTTTTTAAAAAATCGCAGTGTCTTAAATTTTGTAACAAAAAAGAAAAATTCTTGAAAAGTTTTAGCACAACACAACATATCTCCTGTTAAACCTTTATATTGCTCTAACGATATGTTTTAACATGAGCAACTGTTTGATTGTTTTAAAATATGACGAAATATGTTTCATCCAGTTGAAAGCAGAATTTCTATGCGTTTAATAGGAACTGGTTTGGAACATTAGTAAACCCAATTTTCCAACTTTAATTTGAGGTCATCAATAGAGATGGCAAAAAATCGGGTTTTAAAATTTTTTAATGTTTTTAAATTGGTTTAAAACATGGTTTAAAACATTGGTGATTATGACGGCTGATGGTTGAATTGAAACTACCGTATCCGATTGGTTAATTTCAACTTTAGTCAAGTTTAGAATCAGAGATTAGTCAAGACAGTTGCATTCTTTTTTTTTTTTTTGTATAATTATTATTATTATTAATTTAAATAATGATTAGAAAAAATTTACGTATTTGCTAAATGCGAGAAAATTTAACTTAAGGTTATTTGAATTATACCTCAGCATTAGGTAGTCAATTTATGTTTGCAAAAAGAAAAAAAAATACAGCACGATTGTACATACCCACAATATTAAATTTTTTTTTTTAAAAAAAAAATATTTTTTTGAAAAAATATTTATTTTCCTTCATAAAAAATTATTGATTGCCTTATAAAAATTTGGTTTACAGAATATATATTCCATGCTTCATTAAATGTTTATTCAAACCATTTATATCGCTAATTTCCTTTTGAATCTTTAAATTTTTTTTTGGTAAGTAGTTATGAGTTTTTTAACTCGATCATTATTTAATTCGTAATCCGTGAGTAAGGGAAAGGATTTGATTAGTGATCGGTGGGGTGCATATTATAATCAAAACAATAATCTGGAGCCGTTTTTTAATTTTCTCGATTTCTGCAAAGCCAACATCTTTTGTGTTTCTATAAAAATTATAAAGGCGGTTTTTCTCTTCCTAAAAGTGGTGAATTCATCAAAATTGACCCAAAGGGCCGTGAGATATTATCATTTTATCTTCACGATCATATGAAATTTCTTTACAGATCTGCAAAGAAAATTTCATATGATCGTGAAGATAAAATGATAATATCTCACGGCCCATTGGGTCAATTTTGATGAATTCACCACTTTTAGGAAGAGAAAAATCGCCTTTATAATTTTTATAGAAACACAAAAGATGTTAGCTTTGCAGAAATCGAGAAAATTAAAAAACGGCTCCAGATTATGGGTATTAATTGTTTTGATTATAATATGCACCCCACCGTTCACTAATTAAATCCTTTCCCTTACTCACGGATTACGAATTAAGCGATCTACTAACTAATAATTTTATATCACTCATTCTTATCCAATTATCACGTTGTTATTAACCTTCCAAATAGTCATGTTAATCTTTGTTATTGAGCATTATTACGTAGCCGTGGTGGAATAATGCGTGTAACCGCGTATACACTCAAATATCGCGTATACGCTCAACCTAAAAGATGAATGTTAAGATCTTAACATAAACGCTAAAAATATGGCATAAATGTTCTAATAATGCAGGCATTCTTTAAATTAAATTGTATATAAGAGTATGTCCTCTCTATTGGTTGAGAATAATATACGCTCTCTAAATTTATTCCCTAATAAACTCTAAATATTCAAGCCCCGTATTTTACTGCCAGATTCACATGGCTTTTTTGAAGTTAGCATCGGATGCATGACAGTAGTAAGCTCTCCCTTTCTTATGATGTTCACTCTACATATCAGATTTATTATTTTCAAATAAAGTAGATAACATTAATTTATTGTTATACTTCTTTTTTTCCTTCAATTTGGAAGGCATTAATAGTTAATATAAATCAATACTATCTTTCTCAATAATTGATATACGTCTGTACGTCGTAACCAGAGTTTCAGGTGAAACTGGTGAATACTGTTGAAACTATTGGTGAAACTGGTGAAACTAATTATAATAACCAATGAAACTATGGTGAAATTCGAAATTAGTTTCACCTGCAACTATAGTCGTAACTACCGATGAATAAATTCCACTAACGATAATTAACAAAAGATAATACCTCAAAGTACATTTTACATAAATCTATGTAAATTTTTTATATAAATTTATGTATAATTTTTTTGTAACTTATAAAATCATTATAAACCCAATGTAAATTTACATAGTTATTTATATAAAGCTATTTACATTTCTATGCATAATTATTTAAAACTGAAAAATTTTTAAATTTAAATTTAACGTTAGGATTAGATTTTAAAGTTTAATTTGGGGTTTGGGAAGGATTTTAACATGCTGAACAATTTACTTGGTACATCGAACCTGATTATTTTAGCTATTTTTGAGAAATAACTAAAATTAAATTATTTTATATTGATATAATTAAAGTTTGCAAATGTTTTATTTATATAAATAAATATTCATAAAGTTTATAAAAAATGCATTTAATAATACAAAATCCCAATTTAAACTTTAAAATCGAATCCTAGTTTAATAATTAAGTCAGCATTTTTTTTAATATAATTTTATGTATAAATATATATCGGTTTATATATAAAGATAAAATTATAACAATGTTAATATATATTTGGTTTTGTATAAATTTTTATAAAGTTAGATAAGAATTCTACATAGCTCTACATAAAAACAACTTAGTGATGGTTCATATTCACAGACTTTTTGTAATGTGTAAATGCCTTTTCTTCATCCTTTTCAACTCCGATTCCATGATGATAACAATATCCAACCATGTGTGTTCCATTATCATCACATCACCCATTGCTGCAGATTTTTGATAATAGATAAATGCCTTATGTTCGTCCCTTTCAACTCCAATTCCATTTCGATAACAATATCCAACATTATATGTTCCATCAACGTTTCCCATATTTGCAGATTTTTGATAATAAATGAATGCTTTATTTTCATCCGGCTCAACTCCAATTCCTCTCTCATAACAAAATCCAATATTGCATATTCCATCAACGCTTCCAATTTCCGCAGATTTTTGATAATAAATGAATGCTTTATGTTCATCCTTTTCAACACCATTACCGTCTATATAGCAGTTACCAAGATTGCACATTCCAACGGCGTCACCCATTTCAGAAGTTTTGATAATAAATGAATGCCTTGTGTTCATCCTTTTTAACACCAATTCCTTCGTCATAACAACATCCAGCACCACATGTTCCACTAGCATCGTTCATCTCAGCAGATTTTTGATAATAAATGAATGCTTTATGTTCATCCTTTTCAGTCCATTTACTAAGTCGATAACAATTTGCAAGAATTATTTGAGTCATAAAATTGGATTGATTTTCTAAGCACCAATTAATTATATTATATGGATTTTGGTTTTTTTTTTGCTAAAAATTGATCAAATATGTTAAATAATTGTTCTGAATGTATGCCTTTCAATCTTTCGTTATAATATAGATCATATAATTCTTTAACAATTTCACCAAAAATATTCCGTTTGTTATTATCTTTTAAATATATTTGGTTAAAATTATTGTCTATTTGATTAATATCTGATGAACAGTTGGTTCTTTCAGGCTGTTTTACAACTAGACTATTTGACATTTTAAAACCAAGAGATATTTTTTAAATAAGAAAAACCAAAATCTGAATAACCAATTCATTAAATGCAAGGTGCATCATTTTCGAGTGATACGATTTTTTATGTATAACGTCGTACAGTACCTTAAACTTTATTGAGACCCTAATTTCTCCACCAGTTCTGATTGGTCGTTCGTAAATGCCGACTTTGCTTATACAAAACAAGCTACGTTACTCTTCGTCGGCCAATCAAATCACACGATCAGGTGTGGCATATTTTGTAAAACAAAAGAAGAATCGATGTTTTTTTTTAAAAAAAAACCCCCGTCTATTTATGTTCTAGCGAAAAAAATACCTTAAAAAATTTAATATAATACTGCTCTAATGATTTAATGTGCCGTTATTTGATCGTTTCAAAATCTGATTTTATGCATCCAATAGGAACTATTGGAGAAAATTCATAAACCCGCTTGAAAACACACACTTTACATTTTAGAGTGTTTAATAAATTCTTCTATAGAAAGTTATAGCGATTCAAAAAAATTCAAAAAAATTCAAATCGGTATAACTTTTTACTCTATAAAAAATTTTTATTTATTATATTCTGATTTTAATTAGGAATTTTGATAATATTCTTATTATATTCCAATTAAATTTTAAAAATATTATACATGTTATATCGACATTTTTGAGTCATTATTAGGGTCCGGAATGGGCCGGGTTTTCATAAGCCCGGTAAAATTATTTTCAAGCCCGGCCCGAACCAAAACCCGGTTATACCTAGACGGGCCGGGCCCGGGTCGGACTGACCGGGCTTTATCTAGGCCCGACCCGGCCCCTTGGCAAGCATATATAGAACCAATAAGATTGGAGCAGTTGTTAAATCCAGGACACCTGTGTTATCCGAATCTCCAAATGCAGGGAGATCAAAGCTCCTCAAAAGCTCCTAACGGCTCCAAACGGGTGATCAAAGCTCCAAACGAGTGATTGAATCCCAAATCGAAGGATCAAAAGCCCATACGAATTAAAAGATATGTAAGGGTTTAGTTTCAGCTTATAAGGGAGCAAGTAGTTAACGATTGTAGATAGTATTTAGTATTATTATAATAATCCGATGTATTGGTTTATATAAATAAAGATAAACCTTATAACCGAAACTATGTGTGCTAGTTTGAACTATTTAACCTTAAACACTTTTGTTCACGATCAAACTAAACCGGCACAATTTCCTCAAGCTCTCCATAACACCTGATAAAAAATTAGATGAATGACTTTTCAACCGATTCAATTAAGTTTGCGCTGTCGTTATAATGATTTACTCTGTCAAAATTTCTATTTGATTCATTTTGTCGTAAGTATAGTGATAATAATAAAGAATTTTTTTTTATTATTTAAAAAAAAATAATAATACAAACGTACACCCAACAATTTACCCATCATACTATGTTTATTAGAATCTAACGTCCTGAATCTAAATGCCATGTTACATCCAAAATCTAAACCGAATCTAACTATCATGCTATACCCAGTTTTATCATCCCGAATTTAACTATGATGCTATGTACAGTTTATCATCAAGAATTTAATTACTGTGCTACGTCTAGTTCTAAATTCTGAATCTAACTCCAACGGTATGTCCAGCCAATATCCAAAATCGAACTACCGTGCTAAGCTACGTCTAGCCAATATCCTAAATCTATAAGTCCAGTTCTAACGTCCAGTTTTAACATCCCGAATTTAGTTATCATGCTACGTCTAGTTCTAACATCCCGAATTTAACAACCATGCTACGTCCAGCTTTAACAACCAGAATCTAAATTACTGTACTATGTCCAGTTCTCTAATTATAGTGCTCCACCTAATTCTAACTACTGTGCTGCATCTGATTTTATTTACTACGCTATTCTGAATTTAACTACTCCACATATCAAAGTGACTCAGCAACGGTGACAACTCCACATGGGATACCGATACTAAACGTCGATTAGTAATAAAAAAAAAAACTACAAATTTAAAAAAAAACTTATCTTAAATATCAATCCGTGTAACCGGCAATACTGGTGTTACGTACTGTACGTACGTAGATGATTTATTAGTGTTATAAATACGTATCTTTTTATTAATCTAAGTATTTATTCGATAAAATTGAATATGTCGAAATCAATAGCTATAAAATTTAACGGGCCTATCGGGTATCCGCGGGCTTTTTAGTAAAGCCCGACCCGACCCGGTATCTTAGCAGGCCTAGCCCGGGTCCGGTCCGATATAATTACGGGCCTAAAAATACAGGCCCGACCCGGAACTTTGGCAGTTCGGGCCGGGCTCGGGACCGGGTAGCCCGGCCCGATTCCGGACCCTAGTCATTAGTAAAAAAATTCAAAATGTCGATACAGTGAATTATACCGAATTTTATCACGTTTATTAAATTTTCGAAAAAAAAATGTCGGTATAGTAAGATTTTACTATGATGTCGTTATATCCAGATGTCGGTAAACCAGAGTGACGTGTATAAATTTTGGTCATTACAACTATTCCAAAGACAATTTATAATAAAATATATTCCAGAAATACCACGGGTAGCATTTCGAATTTAAATTTATAAATAAATTAGTAATGTTATTATAATAATATGAATTACCACGGGAAGTAATCGGAATTTAAATTTAAATTAAATTAGGAATATTTTAGAATAAACAACAACTTTATAGTTTATTTTGTTTTTAATTGCTAAATTTTTATTTGAATTTAAAATAACGCAACAAATTCATACAAAAACATTATTATTCTATAATGTATAATTTATCGAACTAAATTGTTATATATTATAAAATAAATATATATCACAATAACATAAAAAGTTGCTTTATTGTTATATTAATCCTTATAATTATTGCGCCATAAATAAGAGTAGTAGGGGTTTGGGTCAAAATCCCGACAAACAAAATCCCGACAGGTCATAATCCCGACAAAAAAATCCCGACAATCAAAAATCCCGACAATCAAAAAAAGCTTTCCTTGAGCAACTTTACTATAAAATCAACTAAACCAAACCCTAGCCCAGGCGTCACCCTAACCCTATCCTAGGCAATCACCTAACCCTAACCTAACTTAAATAAATTTAATGATTTCTATTTTGTCGGGATTGTCGGGATTTTTATTGTCGGGATTTTTTTGTCGGGATTGTCGGGATTTTTATTGTCGGGATTTTTTTGTCGGGATTATGACCTGTCGGGATTCTGTTTGTCGGGATTTTGACCCGCTCCCGAGTAGTAGTCCTTTAAATAACATCTAACCCATCTTCCCACCATATCGACTTAATTTCTTTAATTCCGCAAATTTGCCGTAACGAATTATATTAATTCATCCTGCATATATCAAAATACAAATCGTGTAAATATGATGTGATATTACTAAAGTTGATTTAGAGTCTACTTTAAACAACTTGACTCCGACCGACTCGAAAACCAACTAAACTGATTATTAAATATCTCTGAGTAATATATACATATATTATTTAAGAACGCATAATCTAAAATGCATAAATAAAATCTTTTAATCCAAACTTAAAACCAATTCATAAATACTTATCATTTTGCTAAATTATCTTGGGAGAAATAAATCAATCGTGATTAAACACAATCCTTCTCATTATTCAAAAATATGATGGACATTAAGTACTTTAATCGATTAGAATCGATCAATTAGCTCTAATTTTTTTTATTTTAATAACACCTAATTGTTTAAATAACGATTTTAAAAATTAATTTTTTCTAATAATTATCTGATTTAAACTAAAAGAAAAAAATTTTTTTTATTACAAATTTATTATATTTATATGTATTTTTTTAAATTATTTATATAAAATGATTGAGATATTGATCTAGAATCAAACTTTCAATCACCTTATGTAACCCATTTCTATTGATTTTTTAAAATATTCAATTGCTTTCTTTTCACTTTTTCGACTCCCTCTCCTTCCAAAAAACAGTAACCAAAATTTATCGTTGATACCGTATTGTCGTAAAATAACGCACTCCTGCGCGCGTTAATTTGAGCATATGCGCGTTATTTCGAGAGCGCGTATGGGCGTTGTTTTGAAAACAAATATAAATTTTTATGCATTTTCTTAATAAAAAATATACTAACAAAAAATGCTCAGAAAGTAGGTTTACTTGTACTAAATCTACTTTCGGAGCACTTATTCTTACTGTATTATGGAGTGCGCGTTGATTTGGACGCACATGGGAGTTATTTTGAAGCCATATATGTTATTTTTAGGGGACGTGATTTTCGAATTAACCCCATTCTGTTATTTTGCGACAATACGGTAAGTATTTCTCATATCGGTAACTGTTGATTTTTGAATGCTTTATGCTCGTCCTTTTCAACTCAAATTCCGTTATGATAACAATATCTAACATTATACTTCTCATTTTAGCAAATTTTTAATAATATTTTCAACTTCAGTTCCATCTTTATGCCAGTTTCCAAGTGCAAATATTCCATTGGCAATTCATATTTCAACGGATTTTTGATATGAATGAATGCTTCGTATTCATATTTTTTAATACCCTTTTCATAAAAAAAAACGCCCATATAAAAAACTTTCCATCAGGACTATTCATCTCATTTGATCCTTTTCGTGATTTTTATCAACAAATTTTATAATATACAAATATTTTACAACAATTATTTCTGACCCTGATTCTACTTTCATAACAATATCCGAGATTTATTGTCTTTCTAATTTCCACCCTTGGCGGATTTCAAATACCCTTTTTAACTTCTATGCCTATAAACATTCCTCAAGGACTTATTGATGATTCATATCCACATATTTTTTGTAATATATAAACGCCTTTTCTTCATCCTTTTCAATTCCAATTCCATAATGATAACAATATCCAACCATGTATGTTCCATAGGCGTCACCCATCTCTGCAGATTTTCGATAATAAATGAATGCTTTATTTTCATCCTTTACAACTCCAATTCCATTTTCATAACAATATCCAACCCTATTTGTTCCATTAGTGCTCTTCATCTCTGAAGATTTTTGATAATAAATAAATGCTTTATGTTCATCCTCTTCAACACCAATTCCATTTTCATAACAAAATCCAACATTAAATGTTCCATCAGCGTTCCCCATCTCTGAAGATTTTTGATAATAAATAAATGCTTTATGTTCATCCTTTTTAATTCCAATTCCATTTTCATAACAATATCCAACATTAAATGTTCCATTAGCGTCACCCATCTCTGAAGATTTTTGATAATAAATAAATGCTTCATGTTCATTTTTTTCAACTCCAATTCCATTTTGATAACAATATCCAACCATATTTGTTCCCATAGCTTCACCATTCTCTGCAGATTTTTGATAATAAATGAATGCCTTGTATTCATCCTTTTTAATCCAATTACCAAGACGATAACATTCTGCAAGAATTATTTTAGCCATAAAATTGGTTTGATTTTCTAAGCACCACTTGATTATATTATCTGGATTTTGCTTCTTTTTTATTAAAAATTGATCTAATATTTTAAATCTTTGTTTAGAATTTTTGCCTTTAGATCTTTCTTCATAATATAGATTATATAATTCTTTAACAAATTCGTCAAAAATATTCAGTGTGTTATTATCTTCTAAATATGATTGATTAAAATCATTGTCTATTTGGTTAATATCAGATGAAACGTCTATTTTTTCAGGATGTTTTACAATTAGATTAGACATTTTAAATTTTTAAATTAGAAAATTCAAGTTCGGATTTAGTCGATTTAAGTTCAAAGTGTCACTATTTAGTGATTTTGCATGATTATATATGTATATGTACAGTACGTATGTACAGTACGTACATACGTAACGTACCTCAAACTTTAATGAGGCCCCTAATTTTTCCTCAGTTCTGGTTTGTCGGACATACAGGCTACGCCACTCTTCGTTTGCCAATTAAATCACACGACAAGGTGTGCATAAAATTGTAAAAAAAAAAAAGGATCTAAGTTTTTTTAAAAATCGCAGTGTCTTAAAATTTTGTAACAAAAAAAATTCTTAAAAGGTTTTGGCATAGTATGTCTCCTGTTAAACCTTTATATTGCTCTAACGATATGTTTTAACATGCGCTACTGTTTGATTGTTTTAAAATATGATGAAATACGTTTCTCCAGTTGAAAGCAGAATTCTATTCGTCCAATAGGAACTGGTTGTGAACATTAGTAAACCTAATTTTTTCAACTTTAATTCGAGGTCATCGTTAGGGATGGTAAAAAATCGTTTTTTAATGTCGTTTAACGTTTTTAAATTGATTTAAAACATCGTTTAAACATTGGTTATTATATGACGGTTGAATTGAAACTACCGTATCCGATTGGTTAATTTCAACTTCAGCCAAATTTCAGAATCAGAAAACTTAGACAAGACAGTTGCATCCTTTTTTCTTATTTATTGTTTTAAATAATGATTAAAAACCCAAAAAACCCAATTGTGTACTTGCTAAATTTTAACTTAAGGTTATTTGAATTATACCCCTGTATTAGACAATTTATTTTTGCAAAAAAAAAAAAAATAAAATAAAATAAAATAAAAAAATAAAATACAGCAAGGTTGTACATACCCCGCAATATTAATTTTTTTTTCTTTAAAAAAAAAATTTTTTTGAAAATTATTTATTTTCCTTCATAAAAAATTATCGATTGCTTCATAAAATTTGGTTTACTGCATATATATTCTATGCTTCATTAAATGTTTATTCATCCTCTTCAAACAATTTTTATCGCTATTTTCCTTTTGAATCCTTAAATTTTGTAAGTATTTATTATTTTTTAACCCGATCATTATTTAAGCGATCTACTGTAACTGATAATTTTATCTCACTCATTTTTATCCGATTATTACGTTGTAACTAACCTTCTACATAGTCTTGTTAATCTTTATTGTATTAAGCATTATTACGTATTCGTGGTGGAATAATGCGTAACCGCGTATACACTTCAAATATCGCGTAAACAGATAAATGTTAAGATCTCAACGTAAACGCTAAAAATATAGCATAAATGTTCTATTTATAATGCAGGCCTTCTGTAAATTTATATTGTAAATAAGATTATGTCCTCTCTCTTGGTCGAGAATAATGTACTCTCTAAATTTATTCCTTAATAAATCCTAAATATCCGAGCTCCGTATTTTACTGCCAGATTCACATGGCTTCTTTGACGTCAGCATCGGATGCACGACAATAGTAAGCTCTCTCCCTTTCTTATGATGTTCACTCTACATATCAGATTTATTAAATTTCAAATAAAATAGATAAAATTAGGTTATTGTTATACTTCTTTTTTTTTCCTTCGTTTTGGAAGGCATTAATAGTTAACATAAATTAATATTATTTCTCAATAATTGATATACGTCTGTACGTAATAACTATCGATATGATATCCTATTCTGCAATTTGACTGGCTAATTCATGACCATAGGGTCACGTGAAATTTTCAAATCCCGAAATCCCAAAACCGATACAAACTCGTCCACGATGCATATCGGTTTTTGGAGGACTGACCGTATATGATTTTACAAGAATTGTAAAATGTTAAAAGCAAATAGTAAATGACGCACTTCTTAACTTAGTCAACTGTTCAAATTTCATAAATTCACCGTGATGAATTGCTGGATATTTATTGCCAAATCGGTTTATATAATATTTGGTTCTAAAAATCCTATCCATTTATAACTATCGATATAAATTTATTAACCTCTAATTGGAATTATATATATTAATATTTTAACGGATATTGTATCAAGTAAACAACAAAAATTTTATTATAATAAATATGCACTTTTATTAATAAAAGAACAAGGTTAATTAATTGGATTCTGATTTTATTTCATCTAAATTATAGAAGTTTTTTCCTGTTAATTTAGTCCGTAAAAAAAAAAAAAAAAAAAAAAAAAAGCTATTTTACATTATATTAGTTATCATATTACAATTTGAAGGCCAACCAATGAAAGTACTGTGTTTGTAGCAAAAAAAAAAAAACACCCATTATATATACGATCTCTTCGTATAAATATATTTTCAAGGAAATTCTATTTTTCGTCCCATAATAGCATCTTCTTTAGCCCTATGCATATTAAGTATTCCTCGCCCTTTACTCTGACTGTTGCCCCTCCTTTTACCTTTACCACTATTTTTTAATTTCTCTGCTGCTAATTCATCATCACTAGATGCGTCGAGATCCTCAAATTCGCCATCAATTGTTATACTTGAATTTCTGTTACTACTTTTAGGTAATTGACCACTACAATGAGCAATAGTCCATAAAATTCCAAAGAATTCGAATAACCACATCGAAATCAAATTTGCAAGTCGAATACGACAAGCATCGAATGTGATGGGAGTACCATATGTGGCGGATGATGGACAATTGGGCGGGATTTCGCCTAGTTCATTTTTGGTAAGGATCGTGTAGATTACTATATATATGAATAATATTAAATATAAGTTATTGTGAAAAAAATTTTTTTTTCTCATGAAGCCGTAGTAAAAATTCATAGTCAATAATTTACCTGCGATAATAGTCCATGCGATAACTGCCGGACTTCACTCATATCAATATAGAATTAATTTTATTAAATGGCAATATCATTGATTTATTTATTAGGGAAAAAAATAATAAATTTAATATTTACATAATTGCTTCTCTGGCAATTTCTAGAAACGCTTTTAATCTGCACTTATGATATATTCCACTGATGAGTAAACACACTATAATTAATAGTACATTAATTGATTTAATTAGAGATATGATGTTATTTGGTATGTAATTTGGATAAGCTAAGAGGATGCATGTAATATCAAAACTTCCATAATATAAGTATACATTTAAAAACAAATGCATAACTTTTCAAAATCAATCATTTTTAATAATTATATTCACATCCAAAATAAACAAAATAATTTGTAAAATAATAATGACACTCACTCGGTATTGAGACGGTAAGCCCCAAATAACTTTAGAAAATTATTAAATTAACAAAGAACCAATCGTAAAAATTTTTTTTCAAAACAAAAGTTACCTTTCTATTTCTCATCGAATAATTCAAATATAGCTTACCAATATTCGATAATAGTATCTTCATATTCTAGTTCATTTCTAAGGTTTACGAATTTCGTAATTTCTATAAATGTTATTTAATGCATTTCCACAAGATGCAAATTACGTTGTTATTGGGATATTAGTAAGAAGTATATTAAAGAATGGATTGTACAAAAACTCACCCAAGATAGGACAAATTATTGTTAACAATAAAAGTGGTGTTCCTAATATCGCTGCGACAATATTTCTTTTTGCTCTAGATTTCATCTTTTAATGAATGATCTTGGGTTATATTTATAAAAGATCTAAAAGTATATTCTGTAAAAATAGGTTAGGTCTATTTTTACTGAATTTTTCGACGGAAAAAAATGTCTATTTTTTTCAAAAATCAAAAAAAGAATGACGCGGAAAGTTCATGACTTCGAAATGTGGTGTAGTAAATTTTTGAGTGCAAATTACAAATACGTATAGTTTTTTTTTGTATTAATATTATCTTGTTTATTATAAAATAAAAAAATTTTGATAATGAAGAATTACCAAAATTATCTTCAAAGCCACATTTATCTCCATTTTTGTGTGTGGCGAGTCATATGTAAAAAATAAACACGAATTAAATCTCATTGTTGTGACTATTATGGTATTTTTATTTTGTCAGCTATTACAGTATTACAAGTTCACACTTCATCTCTCTTTTGATAATAAATGTAAATTATGTTAATTATTATTATATTAATGTTAATTACTGTATATACTATTCAAATGGTATATGAGGTAAATTGATTGTAAATTCATTGTCATTAATTAACCAAGATTTTTCAAGTTCTTGTTAATGTCTATAATCGTAAGAACCATATATTTACCCATAAGACTATAAACATTCACCGACATGTATCAAATTAGTAATGAAGTTTTATAATCAATGCCAAGATTCTTATTATATACCAAAATTCATATTATTCTAGTTCAATTATGTTAGTATATCGTTGAATTTGTTTTGATCATGATTTGTTGTAACTTAGCAATCTCTATATTATAAGACTACTAAGGGTGTAATAATGAATCTTATACGTACTTCTATATCAGCTTATTTAAGTATTTACTATCAGCAATCATTGTTCATAGTCACTAAGCCACGGTCATATTATAGCTGCGGCCCCGGATAAACTTTACACTCATGAGACAAATTTTAACAGTAATACGGTAAAGTCTCCGGATACCTACCAATTTGCACCTACCTAGTTAGTGTTAGGGTTAGAGCTTATTTGGTAAGTGCAAAATCACGGTGTCCGAAGAACGACCCTAGCGTCACCATAAAAAACGGGAGCCGGACAAATTTGCCGGTTACACATGATTTCTAATACAGGGAATGGCTAAACAGGCTAATCATAGGAAATCCAAAATTTAATGTAGTGTAATAATGTATACTCGGGCAAAATTAAAAGTATAATTCGGGCCAGGCAATATAAATTTGGCCAACTTGAACTGTCGGTAAGTTTCAGCAATCAACAAACACGCTGGTTACTGGTCACGTTATATTATTCTGATTGGCCAATCATGGGTATATCGATATAAATACCATATCGACAAATATTTTTATTAAATCGATATTATTCCCGTCTCTGTGGCTAAAGCCATATACCCACGTGATATTTTGAAATTTTAGTTAAATTCTGTTTAGTATAGGGTCGGTTTAGGATCAGAACAAACATTTAGGTAAAATTGCCTTGCAGGCGTTTTTTTATTAATGGTCCAAGACAAGTTTGGACTAGAGGTTGGAACCGGTTTTAAATATTCGAGTTTATCACATCAAAATTCGAGTTAATCACACTAAAATTCGAGTTTATCGCATCAATTATTATTAATCATTGATGTGATAAACTCGAATTTTGGTGTGATAAATTCGAATTAAAAAAACCTGTTCCAACCTCTAGTTTGAACTGCCGTTTTTATTTCTTGCGTTTTGTCTTCATCAGGCTGATCCGTGTAAACAAAATTTCACGACTCCGGTTTAATTTACACATTAGTAATAACTTTCCACAAAATTTTTTACCCTCACGTGATTGGTGTTCTCCTCTCCATCTTCCCCAGCATCGCCAACAAAATTTTTCGATCATGTGATACCGGACAAAATTCTTTTAAGTTCGTTTATGTTAGGGTTAGAATTAGAGCAAGGGTTCGAGAAAGAATATTATATAGTAAAATTGCCCAAGGAATTCTTTTTTTTTAGAGCAACAAACCCGGTTTCTTAAGCGAATTTTGGAGCTAAAGAGAATTTTTTTGAAAGCGAACGTTTGCTTGGGATCTTCCTGATCATGTTATGTTATACCAAGTAGTGATTTGCTATTGGATAATTTCTACGTGATCGAGGTGTTTTGTTGACGATCCTGGGGTAGTTTCTCCTCTCCCAGGGACCCGGAAAAATCCCATTTTGATTTGCAAAAAATTCATTCCGATTTGGTTAAAAAATCCGGTTTATTCTGATATAAAATTTTATTTGAATTTTACTAACTATATAACCAGTGGTAGCACGCAAAATTTTTAACCATTATTGCATTAATTTTATTTTTATGTACATACATATGTACATATATCCCTTAAACCGTTGTTACTATCAAATGGGAGAGCGTCAGACAACCGCCAATATAGACTCAGGATAGTAAGCTATGTTTGGTCTCGTGAGGTAGTTTAAGAATTAACAAATAAGGAATTTTAAGGAAGAGCGGGATACTTTGGCGTAAAAGGAATTGAATAGAGAAATTTATATTTATGAGTTGGGGTGATAATTATGTGATCGGAAGGGAGGTACTTGGTAATTAAAGGAGGTATTAATGTATTAACTAAAACGATGTATCAATGTAATGCTTAAATGTATCAGTGATTCGATTAATTAATGCAACGATCAAATTAATAGTTCAACTTAATTTTATCAAACAATGCAATCAGTAAATTAATTAAACGATGTATTATAGTAATGCACGGGAATCAATATATCAACTTAAGAGTTTAATAAACAATTCAACTAGCATAGTTTAATGCTAACAAGCAGTGTTGAGAATTCGACAATACAAAATTAAAGATTATAAGTTGCCTTCGGCTTTGAAATTCCTACTAACTTATAATTAGAGTTTATTAATCAGAGCGAAGTCTAAAGAAACTTTATTAAGGCAAACCTTTGACTTTAAATACATAATCGTTACATATAAATAATTTAAACTAGTCTATTGTTGGAATATATTCATTCCGTTATTTTAACTTTAATACATCTTTAATTTTACACGCATTAGTTCTCGCATCGTTTGTTTGGCTCTTTAAATGCCACAAATAAAATGTTAATAATTGAATACTTCAAGTTCATTTATTTCTTCTATGAACTACTAGCATATAACCCGTCGCGTTGCTCTGGGCTTACTATATATTTCTAAATAAGCTATCCTTATTGGTAAAAGTTATACAAAAAAATATAAAGGTAGTCTATTTTTAGATTATTAAATTTTTCAAAAAATTGTAAAGTATACTAATAATTAGTTGTTCAAATAGTACTAATAAATATATTTTGATAATCTTAAACAACTTTACTTAATTATAACTTTAAAATTATTTAGTAAAATTTAAATTTAAATCTGAAATAAAATCAAATAAATTTGGTTTGGGTTTGAATTAAAAATTTTGTATTTAAATTTATAAATTTTTTAAATCAAATTAAATTTTAAATATTTGATTAAATCAAATTAAATTAAATTGTGAACCCTAATTGATTTATTTAAACTAAATAAATAGTAAGAGCAATATAAACCACAACTCTTTCCAACGATCCCTCATACCAAAATTTTCAAGAACTCTGACCTACGAAAACTATACAGATAACATATTCAACATGCAACAAAACTTTACTAGTTGCAGCTGGGACTCAAGGCTAATCATCGTATGCTTGGTTGTAGCTGAAATAGAGTTGAAAAAGATTCAAACCCTTATGAGAGAGGCCTCCGAGCAGAAGTCTCTGGTACTACCAAGCGAAGAAGTAGTAGGCATAATAACCTGGAGCCTTGTCAAGTTTTATGAACGTTAAAACAGAAGTAAATACTTGGTTAGATATCTTATTCTGTATGGCGTAACTCTTTCAAAGTCCTTTCAGTTTTGGTACTTTTCCCTGGTGCCCTTTTGGCGTTTCGAAATTTCAACAAAAGTGGGCAATTTGGGTTACCCCCTCCAAAAGATCAACATTGTTTACTCTTCCATTTTGGGAATGCAGCTTCCGAATTGGATCAAGTCATGAGTAAAATTCAGGACATGGATAAGTTGGAGATAAACATGAATTGAAATTTCTTTCTAGAATATTCTTTTAGCCTTAGTTTTTCTTTTCCTTTTTACCCTTGCCAGCTTTTTTTTACATGTTTTTTTGCTGTAAATATAGTACTTGGTATTTTTACCGGCATAGTACTATATAATTTTCATACGTGAATCTAGGCGAAATTGGTGCTGTCATACAGTTTAATTTTTGCCTTTTTCTTCATTCTTTTCTTTTTTTATTTTGTTTATTTTGGTATTCGTTTAGGTAGTTTAGTTTATCCCTCATTTATTTTCCCCCTTTTTTTTCTAAATATTTGTTTTTTTTACTAGTATTCTTTTCTCGAGAAGCTTGAAGAAGAAGGTTTTAAAGTTAGGCTGTTTGATAACGCTCTTGAGTTTGATTTCAAACTCCTTGTTTGTTTTAGCATTTTGCTACGGCACTAGTGCGACAGGTCGCATATTGTATTCTTGAAATCAAAGGATCAGTATGACATAGGGTTCGGCAAATTAGAGATTAACATTGTTAATAACACTGTAATTCCTGAAATTTACAAGTATTCTAATAAAGATCGTCTGCGAGACTGCCTAAGAGTAAAAAAAAAAAAAT